>BPLQ01008775.1:0-15079 GCA_021605075.1 Caerostris darwini
GGTGGCATGGATATTTGTGAGTGGTTTGGAATCCACGTTAAACAGTAGGTCACGGTATAATTAGTCCAAAGTGTGCACAAAACGACTGTTTAGGGAAAAACGAAACCCCAAAACTGTGCCAATGAATACCTGGAAAGGCTTCAAACGAAAATAGTCATGGGGAATTGTTCAAACACCTATTATTTAAATCTTACTAGGATGTATGCATAAACGTTAGTTTTCCTGTAAAAAAGGGTATTTTCTCTTTATGAAGAGTCCGCGGATCAACGACAGTTGAAAGTCGTTTTAATTAGGAAAGTAAATTTTAAGAAATCTGGCCAGGAATTTCAATCTTATTTGAAATCAATGAGAGATGTTTAATGTATTTATTATTTAGAAAAGAAGTATTTTAATTAAAATTAATTATTTATTTATTTTCACGTGTCCATTGCTGTTCTTTTCATTAATAAATAAAAACTATGATGAAACATGCGGTTTTTGAATACACATAACACCAAAAATAAGTAGATGGCCGGTTTTGAAGAAAACAAAACCAATCGCTCATGAATCTTTTTTTCTTTTATTTTTATCGTACTCGTGAGTGGTGAAATGGTTCGCTGTATCAGAATTACAGAGTAGAAAATTCATGTGAAAAAAAAAAGTGAAACAGAACGCAGATTTCTATGCAGCTGCATAATGAAACAGCGAAGCTGCATGAAACTATTGCGGCCTGTTGTTGCTTTCCTTCAGAGGAGACAGCCACGATAGACAAAACAACTCGGAGCGAACATGGGAACGCTTTATAGAAAAGAGCGCCTGAAAATTTTTCGTACTGTTTAGAGAATGGCGGAGGATTCAGCTCGACTAATTAGTCTTAGTTTAAACAAGCGGGTTTGTAATTCATTTGTAAAAAGTAATGCATTTTCTTCTCTGATGTCGAATCTGTATTGCAATAGAATGATTTCGTATCAATTTTATGCTGAAATAGGGAGCTGAAGTTTATTTAAAGAACAGATGGCTTCAAAAAGGGCGACACCTATAGCAGATGTTTTTAGATGCTAGAAGAAAAAAAAATTAAGTTAACCTTCTGATCCTTGGATTATTCAGATTCATTGGGTTTTCAGGGCCTATGAGTGACAACAAAAAGTCAAACGAAACGAAGATTTCTATGCAGCTGCATAATGAAACACCAAAACTACAGTACATTCAATTAGACATTTAAAATTTGAAACGATTGCACATTGCCCTGTTTATTATTCTCCTTTAGACTGGAACCAGCCACCGAATAGGATAGACAAAACAACTTGGAGCGACCACTGGCGCGCTTTACTGAATAGGGTATCTGGAATTGTTTTCGAAGTCTTATACTGTTTAGATAACGGAGGCGGGTTTAACTCCACAAATTAGCCATAGTTTAAACAAACGGGTTTGTAATTCATTTGTAAAAGTAATGAATCTTCTTTTCTGATGTCGAATCTATATTGGAATAATAAAAAATAAATATGAATCTCAACTAAGTAAAAAAGAAAAAGTTTGCAAAAGTTATTGTATTAAACGTTCTTATTTCAGTCGCCTGTCTGAGAAACGAAAAAAGACTCAATGACGTTTGTGGTAAGTATGTATGCTTGTTGCATGAACTCCCCAAAAAAGAGCAGTTATTCTTAAAAGGAAAAAAAACTCCTACTCGCATCCACAACGTCTGCGTGTTTTCAATGATCTAACACATTTCTTTGATGTAATTTACTGATTACTAATAGAAGAATATTTATTTAGAGAACAAAAAATTCATTTACAGCTTTTCAGCAAGCATGATTTATCTGTGTTAAAAAGTCTATTTTGTTTATTCATTTTTTTTTTCAAATCAAGAAATTGCTCTCCATCGACAATCAACTTTTCAATAATCGCTTTCGTTTGGAAGGCAGCCGTGGGGGGGGGGGGGGGGGGGGTTGGGCGCGGGGGGGGAAAAAAAGTATTAGAATGCAACTTGGAATTGCGTTAACCTTGGGAGAGATCGAGCCATCTCGCCTGGTTGGTGAAAGGAGAAATCGTTTTCCACTCCCTTCACCCCCATCCCCAAACTCGGCGCTTTTTGTGTTCGTCATAACACCCGACTGAACTGCCGTGAAATTTGTGGTTAATGTGACATTCTTGTTGCATAGCAATATATAATTTTTTTTAAGATGAGTCTCCTTCGTAATTGCTCATTTAAGACTTTTATTTTTGTAGTTATGAAAGTGAAAAATGGATGCTTTTACGTAAAGTACTTAAGAGAATTACATAAATATTAGAAATCGCGTAATATATATATATATATATATATATATATAATGAATAGGTTTTTGAATAATGAATTAAATATTTTTCACAATATTAGTACGAAATTTTTTGCATTTGCAGTATCATTTAACTTTCAAGGTTGTGACAAAAGTAGTTTTTCGCTTGTTACAACAATAAGAAATATATATTTAAAACATCGTCTCATTAATGGGTGTTTTGTATATACACTTGCCAGAAAAAGTCTGCGTACAAGCACATAGCAAATATTCAGGAACGAAAAAAATTATATTTTGAAAATGATAATAATTTCATATTGTATTTATTTTATTCCTTACACAATTAATTAACTTTTCATAATAATTTAGGAAATATAACACACGTTGTGTTTAAGAAATAACAATTGAAATAAAAAATAACACAAATTGCGACCAGTAAAAGTTAGGCTAAAAAAATAAATATAATGAAATGTGCAAATCAAACTTCAATTAACTTTAACCACTTGCTCAGATTTATTAAATAGTAGTTAAAATATTATGTTTTTAAGATTTGTGGCAAGTAAATCACAATGGATTTAAAAGGAAAGGAGATTACTCCTGAAGAAAGAAAGGTCATCATAAAACTTAGGAATGAAGACGAAACTCTTCGGGAAATTGGCAAGATTGTTGGAAGAACTCATTCCTCTATCCAAAGAGTGATTAATAATTACACTTCATCGAAATCTATAATCTCAAAGCCTAATCTGGACGTCCATCTAAGCTGACATCCCGTGAAAAGAGATATGTCTTCAAGTCCATACGTTTAAATCCACGTAATCCACTTTCAGATTGCAAATGGCGTTAGAGAGAGATTTAAAAAAACACTCCATGAAGGCACCATAAGAAAATTTTTGAAAAAGGCTGGGTATCATGGCCGTGTTGCTCGCAGGAAGCCACACATATCAGCTGTGAATAGGCAAAAGCGTTTACATTTTGAAAATGAGTATGTAAATAAGTCTCCACAATTTTGGGAAAAAGTACTATTCTCTGATGAGAGCAAGTTTTGCAGATTTGGCATAAAAAGACGTAAGTTGGTGTGGAGAAAACAAGATACGGCTTCTGAGAAGCAGAATCTTGTGCCTACAGTTAATCATGGTGGAGGTGGTATAATGCTCTGGGGGTGCATGGCTGCCAACGGCATAGGTCGTCTAACCTTTATAGAGTCGACATTAAACCATATGAGATATATCAACATTTTAAAAGAAAATTTGAAACAGAGCGCACAGGACTTGAACCTAGGAGATGACTTTTAGTTTCAACAGGACAATGATCCGAAGCACACTGCCCATAATGTTAAGCTCTGACTTCTGTACAATATCAAAAATCAATTGCTTGCTCCTCTACAATCGCCGGACTTAAACACCATCGAGCATTTATGGGACTTGCTGGAGCGAAAAATTCGACAGCACAAGATAACCTCAAAAGAAATTTTAAAGAGAGTGATAATCACAAAATGGAATAGCATTTCTTCTGAGGGGACCTCCAAGCTCGTCCATTCTATGCCCAAACGATTAACAGAGGTTCTCAGACGTAAGGGCCAACCACCTATTAAAGTTTAGTTGAAAGCCAATGGAAAGTATTTTTTAATGATTTCTTTTCATCTGTAAGCAGACTTTTTCTGGCAGCTATTTCTAATATTCCTTATTTTAATTGTTATTTTTTAAACACAAATTGTGTTGTATTTCTTTAATTGTTATTAAATGCCAAGCAAAATTGTGTAAAGAATAAATTAAATACAATATAAAATTAATATCATTATTAAAAGATGATTTTTTTTCAATTTTGAATATATGCTATGTGCTTGTACGCAGACTTTTTCTGGCAAGTGTATGCGCTTGCTCATTCAATAGTGACGTCATTGTTTTAAACAAATAAACATTTTTATATGGAAAATGTTGCAGATTTTTATAGCGTACAATTGTTAAAAACAAATTCTTTTTTTTAAAAAAGTTATTCTATTTGTGTGGATTTTTAATTTTGGTTATTTGAGTTTATCGCGCGGCTTCGGCCAGGTCGATTGTTACAATTGAATTATTAGTTTTCAATTAGTTTGACTTTCGTATAATCATTTTTATTTTTAATCCATGTCAAAACTTGAAATTGTTATTATTTACTACTGTATTACAGACTTATTAGACTCTTACAAAATATTTAGTCTATTAACTTGTGGGAGGCAAAAACACAAATTTGAAATCAAACAAAAGTTTAAAAGAAAAACAGACTGTAGTTAGAAATAAGTGAATTAAAATACTTTTATTTCTTGCTTACAATGAAAAAATCCCTTTACGATTAATACGTTCAGCAGGAAGCCAGGGGTTCGAAGTTGATTCCACCATTGCGGTCACTATTTTCAAAAAGGGAGATGACTGGACGAGGATCGTGACAACATGCGCAAAACGTCTCTCAAAAGTTATTCAAGCATCTTGGTGGATATATATATATTATATTACTGGAACGATGGTAAAAGAAACAATTTGTTTTCTGTGTATATTTATCAGGATACAACGCCATGCTGAAGCAGAAGTGGCAAATCAATTTTTCTTTATATTTAAAAGAGATCATTATCAGATCATCTACTATGAATAAATCTTAAATTTATCTGTAACGATCAGTTGTTGAATATACACCTTTTGCATTAATAGTAATATTTATAATATAAAAAAAACCTAATTTCATAGCGAATTCTGATTTATCGCATCTCAAAAATCTTACATTTGAGCTCTAATATCACTCAAGCAATTTTGCAAGCTACAAGCATGAATTATTCATTTTAAGAAATTTTTCTTAATTTTGGACATTTTATGATTTCGTCGATTTGGGAAAAATAAATCTTAAAAAAATAATGATAACAAAAATAAATCTAACAGATTTATTTTTATTAATTTATTGCAAATGTGAATTAGTTCCTCTTTATTTATTTTGATTGACTTAAATTACTCATCATGTCTTAGTTCTCCTCCAAGTACCTTCAAGTCTTTGAAAATCAATTTTGAGGATCTTATAATTTTGTAGCAAATGTATGTATCACTATCCAAAATATTTATTCAGAACTATGCGTTTTTGACTTCTAATATCGTACATAGGAAAAAAATTACTTGTATAGATATCTTGTATTCATTTCAGCAGAAAGATCTGATCTCCATGTCTGCTTAAGTTAGAAAGCAATGAATAAAATGCTTTTCTTGCACTTAAATGCTTACTTCTTTGTTAATTTACAGCTGAATCCAGTTTTATTTTTCATCATAATTAAAGTCCTTCTAAATTATTAACAATCTATAATAAAAAATTAATAAAACGAAGTAAATAAAGAATAAATGAGACAAATAAGAAAAAAAATTATATTAGGATTCGGAGGTACAAAGTATAAACGAATACAGTCTAACCTGCGTTTAAATAACTTCGCATAAAAGAAATTGCATAAAAAATATCCTGAAACTTCACAAATAGCTATACAATACAATGTTTGAAACACATTTAAAAAAAATTTATTCGGTCCCTATTAATGGCATAAAAAAGCTCGTCAAAAGATACGTCATTCAAATCCACACGATGTACCACTACCTCGCATCCAATAACATTCGTCGTAATGGGATATAATATTTGATGCGTCATATATTGAATACTTTTTTTTAATTTGCATATTATTTTAATAGCCATGTGCTGTTTTTTTTATTTATATTTTTTAATTAATTTTTATTATTGGATGGAATTTTTTTATACATCTTGCTAAAAAAAACATGAAAATTGAGGGCGCAATAAAAGGATCGCATAAAAACAAGCTTGGCTGCACTTTTTAATGCCAACCAAACAATGTTTCAAACGAAATATTGTTCGAAAGTCAGTTAAACGATTTGCTCAGAAAAACCAGACGAGCTTAATTAACTTTTACCAAATTAAAATTTGGTAGTTTAAATAAAATTTATAATTTTTTAAGTAAATTTTTAATTTTTATAGAAAATAATTAAGAAAGCAAGGGCAACGGGCCTACCGGTTACGGAGTTTCTTGGTGGTTTAAAGAACCACAATACCTCCACATCTTAAAGTAATTAAAACATTTGCATAAACTGTAGTTTCTTGAATTATTGAATAGAAATGATTAATATAAATAAAAAGATTTTAAAATTTAGTAAAAACATCTGCTTGAGAACAATTAAAGCAGGAGACCAAAAACGCTAAATCTATCGGTACAATTAGGAGTCCGTTGACGATGCCCAAAAATAAAAAGATTCAAGTTAAAACAAAGAAATTAAGGTTAAGAAAATAACAATTACAGTGCAATTTAAAAGTAAAACATACTATAACATTCATCAAATTTTACTTGACCGGCTCGCCGACAGATGGCGCCATCAGTCAATTGGCAAAAAATTAAAAAAAAAAAAAAAAAAAAAAACCGAAGTTAGGAAAAAATACATTTTTTATTGAATTGCAAAATAAAATGCAAATGGAGTACTGAAAGTACTTAGGTGTGACGCGAAAGGCGAGCAATTAAAATTTACTATTGAAAAATTTTAAAATTAACAGTCAGACAATTGCCGGATGAACAAGGATCTGAGTCCTGCGTCACTTTTGCTGTGTAAGTTATATGGCAATTTATCCGAAATTGCAATTTTTTAATAATTTGGATTTTAAATAAAAATACTATTTTATGAAAATCGAAATCCAAAAGGTTATCTTAATTCATAAAATATTAACGTTTTTACGGGTCGCTTAGTGTTTTTGAGATCAAACGGGTCTTCCGCCTGAAGAGCTCTCCGGAAGAAAAGCAAAGCGAAAAACGTTCGAAAATGGTGTTTCAAGAACGTTGAAAAGTTTATTTTTTTAAATTCTTTGTAAGGTTCGCGGATGCACAAGTCCTGCTTTCTCAAGCTAGTGTTTAGTAACTATTTATGTGTTGCTTTATAATTGGAAATTAGATATCAAATAAAATAAATCAATTTTCAAAATTATATATAGATCTCACTTGAATGTTATTCTAATTTAGTTAGTAATGCTGATATTCAAGAAATGAAAAATAAACATTAATTTTATAAATATATTTCAACTTATATATTTTCTGGATAAAAACATGAAAAATGAAATTAACTTTATAGCCATGGCCTAGTGAGACAGATTTCGGGTTCGAGTCCTGGCGGTGCCATGGATGCTTGTAAAATCTGCTTTAACTAAAGTAGCATTTGCAGTGATTACTTTAAACAATCAAATCCTTCATTTTTCAATATAATTTGATAGAATAATGTTCTTATACAGAAAAATACTACTACTTTCATAATTTAGGAGAAATATGGAGTTTAGATAAGAATAACAAATTTCATAGCTAAATAATAATAATATTAAATAAGAAAAATATTTGTATCTTAATTCAATATTCTTATGAGTATCTTAATTTCTTAATTTATTTTATCACCACGTCCATCTTAATAAGAGATAATCCTAATACCAAAATACTCATTTTCATTATTAAATTAAATGTTGTATTAGCGTAGTTTTTCTAAGCAATACATATATGTAATTGATGTTCTTCTAATATTAAAGCACTTAAAAGAAATAATATTATTCCATATAATTAATCAGCATATTTATTAAAATATAATGAAAATTGACTGCCAATTTAAAAATAAAAATAAATAGTTGAATAAAGTTTAAATTTCCATCTATAACATTTCGCAAAGAACTATTGAGAACAAGTAAAATTGCGAAATATTACTGGACATGATGTGAAACAAATTATGTTACATATCAAATAATCTATTATTTGGATAATTAACAATAAATCATCAAATAAAATTACAAATAATAACATATCGTAAATTTAAAAGCATGCGGTGATAAAAAATTTCAAATTGAAGAACTTAAGTCATTCAGAATGTAACGTGTATAAATATTATTATAATTATTTTGAACTCGATAATAGTTATTTTATTTTAGAGAAGACGATACTTCATAAATTCAATTTGTAGTTTATACTATTTGTACTGTATATATACATATATTACTGTAATTTATAATTCAAGCATTAAGTAACATTTTGTTTGAGAAAAATTAATTAAGTACGTAAGCATTATAAAATTTGTAAGCTCTGTTACATGACAAATCCATTAACCAGTGTGATACACCTCACCTCCAAACCGAGGGTTATGCCATTAGAAAGGTGGGCCAATGTTGAAGGAGGGACAATTCCTTCAGGGAGGATAGCGACCTGCTGCTCAATTGGCTAGCACTCTGGCGTTTTTGGTACCACAGGTTTCAGGATCGAATCCTGGCGGGGGCATGGATGTTTGTGAGTGGTTCGGAATCCATGTTAAACTGCAGGTCCCGGTCTAGTTAGCCTAGAGTGTGCATCAAATGAACCTTAGAGTGCAAAAAAAAAAAAATCTGGGAGGATTTAATGAGCTACTTTTCAAACAATTTTGATCACATCCAAAGTTTTCGAATTAAGGCATTAAGGAATAATTTTTTTATAGTTTCGATAGACTTTCGTTACATGCTCAAATACAAGAATTTCCAATAAATTACAGACCTCACAATTATTTCTTTTGATTAAAAACTGAAAAACACTACATGAATAAAAATCGGTCTCCAACTTTGAACAATTGCAATATGAAACGGGAAAATTAAAAGCAACAGTTCTCTAATTGGATGTTTGCAATTTCAGTCGATAGCGCCTTACTTCCGCGTTAGTGAAATGACACACAAAGCCAGGGCGGAGAGGTCCTTTATTCCAAAAAACATCGCGCGCGACTAACTTTTTTTCGTAGTGAGCAGGGAGGAGGGGGGGGTTTCAAGAACGTCGGTGGTAGAGAGAAACTAAGTCAAAACGGAGAGTAGTTGTAATCGCTCTTTCTTTCAAGGTCGCTCCAACGAAACGATCCTTCGAAACGATATAGTTTTGGTTTGTTTATAACTCCGCCCTCCCCTTTCCTTTTCTCTTTCTCTTCAGCCACCCATAAGTTTTCGTGGTTTCGTAACGGTTATTTTTTAACTAATTGCCTCGGTTTTTATTTTTGTGAACTGTTATTTTAAATTTTGTAATTACTAACCTTTTTACTCCTGTAAATTCTCTCCGAGCATGGTCTGGTTTTAATATTCTTTCTTTAGCTCATCTTTGGGATTTTAAAATTATGTTTTTAATAATAATTATTGATATGGAGGTACGGGAAATTCCCTGGTACTCCAACTAAACACCTACCGTTACGTTACGAGAGTAGTTGCGGGATTTTTTTTTTTCACAAATTTATTTATTAATACTTCAAACGTAATTCGGTCTTTTACGGTTACAAGTAAGCGAAATGTCATAGTCATATTTTTTCACATCTTTAATGACAGAGTTATTTGAGCGATTAAGAGATTCGTAAAAGTCAGAAGCTATTTTTTCTACGAAAGCTGGGCATATTTCGACTTCATTGTTGCGAAAAAACAAGGTGATTCTAATTATTTTATTTTCTAATCCTTCAATGGCTAAGAAATGACTATTGGCTGTAGACCGGACTCGCATATACAATAATGTGTCGGAGGTATGAGAGGTAGATTAGTTTTTTAAGTTCAAGGGTTAGTGATGCGTAATAAAGGATAGAGTTTTCTAAGTTGATTATTAAATTTGTAGCTTATCGGCTACCATGTTAGGGGAACTACAACATTTAAAAGATGTTTACTTAAAATTTATGCTTTAGATGTACAAATACATTGAGTTTCTGGAATAAAAGATGTATCTAACTTTTCAAGAACTAATTGTTCTAATGAATATTTTTGATTTATACACAAATATATACTTTAATATATATGGCGAATAATGTTTTTAAACTATTATATAAGTTTGAACAATATCAACACTAAATTTTGTGGTAATATTAAAGTACGAAGAAAGTCATATCAACATTCAGTTAAAATTAAAACTGAATGAAATTAGACTCATTAAAAGAAAAAAAAATTATGTATAGTAAATAATAAAAATATGTAATCTGTTAAGCTGATATAGATGTATAATATTCAAGAAACAAATTACGATCGTCAGTTATCGTTCGAAATTTAAAAAAACAAAACAAAATAACAATTGTACTATTTCAAAAATGCATTCATTTTAAAATGCTAAGAGCATTCTTTTTAAATGTCCCAATGCGATGCAAAAGTGTACAAAGGCATTTTTTTATTATTCCAGTCACTTTTGTAACGAGCATGGGCCATTCTATGAAACACAAAACACTGTAATTGTAATCGGCCTTCCGAAAGATGGGAACCTTTGAGATTCTCATCGACCTTTGGTATCACAGGCTTCAGGTTCGAGTCCTGGCAGTGACAGGATTCGAATGTTTCTGAGTGTTCGAAATCCGCCATAAACTGTAGGTCCCGGTGTGTATAGCCCTCGTGGTCATAAAAAAGCATATTGCAATAAAAAAATGAAGAGTATATTTATTAAACAATGATAAGTTTTGTAATTCTTTGAATGATTCGATTCATTTATTTCAATTAAAATCTTCCCTAATTACATACGTTTATTTTCTCCATTTTTATTGGTTATATTAAAAACAATTTCTTAAAATTTCAAATGCATTCAAGGAAGAAAAAAAAACACATTAACTTAAAATAACTTTGTTTTAAACAAATTTAACATATTTTTAACCAACCATTTCTTTCCATCTTGTTCATCTTTGAGCGTATTTATATTTATAAGCATTTTTTACGCATAATGCTTACAGTGTGTGTACATACATTAATAAAATTTGGTTTCATTCAACTAAAAAGTGTATTTAAATCACTTATTTGATGAAACAAGGGGTAAAAATATTTCAAAGTTTACATCAATGATGTTCATTTAAAATATAGGTTGAGTGGTTTAAGCACAAGCGCCAGGGCTTAATACACGAAAGAACAGTTCCACAGGGGCCTGAATAGCAAGAGTGGCTGGCGCTCGGTGCCCCAGGTTTCGGGTTCGAGTCCATGGATTTTTTGCAGTGGTGCGGAATCCACTTTAAGCCGTAGGTCCCGGTCTCGTATGACTGTAAGAGCGTCACGGAGCCGAAGTCAGACTTCTACCTACGAGTGCTCCATCAGAACAGTAGCTGCACCCCTCCTTCCCTAAGAGACACTACAATAACAGTTCCACAATAAAAAATAAAAAATAAAAATAAAAAAACCGAAATTCTAAACATTCGCACGGTTTCATTATAAAGCAGAAACAGATTTAAAAGGTGAAACCACCGATTTTAAAACAAAAGCCGAATACCACAAACAGCGCAAGTTTCGGGCTCGGCTCTTGCGGAGACAATCCGATTTCAGCAGGAACCCTTCGCATAGGTGCTTTTCGAGTAATAATTTGAGGAAAAATGGCCTAAATGGCCGACTGGATAGCATAGGCTTCGGGTTCGAGTCGGGGCGGTGCCAAGGATGTTTGTTCGGAATCCACTTCAAACCGCAGGCACGAAATTTGGCACTTTAATATCCATTTATTCTCTACGCCATATTAAAAATAAAATTTAGTATTATTTAAAAAATGAATTATCAAATTTTCAAAAATTACATTAATTACATTAAATTTGATCACATTATTTCCTTATTTTTTTCGTATTTTAACTAAAAATGAAATTCTTGGCAGGATCTTTTAAAATGAGCCCAAGTCATTAACATAAAAGAACAGCCACTTTCACATGTATTTTTTCTTTAGAGAAAAGATTTTTCTAGATTCAAATTATTGCTGGGAAAGGACTTTCGGTTGAATTCTGCTCAGATTTTCCATTCAATTATCTATATATGAATGGAAAATTATCTATATACATGTTTTCATGATATACTTGTGTTTCTTGGAGCTACAATGAGTGCATGTCTTTCCGATCAGCTGGGCGATTCGAATCATGCTGTCAATACTTTCAAAAGCAAGGACTAAACGTCACTCAAGCTGCCTGGTGGGGATACGCGCTTGTGCAAATGCTGATCTTGAATTACTATTGTTGTTGACCAAAAAACAATGTCAGTTCTAGATGTCACAAAATAAATAAATAGGTAATAAATTATAATTTATTACATATTTGAATATGAGAAATACTGCTTATTGTGGATAAAAATAAAAGATATTTTTCCTCTTCAAACCTCATAGACGCTTGGTTAAGAAACAAATGCTGCAATCGTAAACTTTGAAGAACGATACATTTTCTATAAATAAAAATCATATATATATATATATATACATAAACCTTTTTTATGGGATTTTCTCCCGCAAATGAGAAATTAAAAGTAAATATTAGTAAATTATCTACATTTGAAGAAAATTCGAGAATATTGCATGATCATTTCAATTTAAACAATAGAGTATATGGGACGAAACAATAACAACAACAGAAAATGAAAGCTATCGTATTTACTGTCAAAAACTGATAAGTAGATATTTTTATGAGTCATTTTTAAATCTATCGCGTAAAAAATTATTAAGTTAGGAATAAGCTTCTTTAAACTTAATAAATAATAATAATTTCGCTTTCCACACTGAATTTTTGACTTGGATCTCCACGCACATTTTCTGCTAACAATTACTTGTAACTGTTGTACTTTTATCGCTACCTCATGGCTCTCTCCCTTGCAAGATATTAATGAGACAAGTTTTAGTTACGCGTATGTAATTTTGTTGCTATAGAGTGCTGTATACTACAGAATCACTTGACCTTTCACAGCTAGTGCGCGGGCCTTTCCCTCGTTTCCAGGGCTGGCCCCCAACTCTTAAAGTATCGTAATTATTATTAATAAAAAAACTTAAGTAAAATGATTCATGGCTTTTTAATTTTCTGAAATATCCACGTGGTTTACTACTATAACTTGCATCAGATTCTGTGTTACTATGTATATTCAAAATCAGTACATCTGTATTTTTTCCTTTGTATTGTGCAAACACAATTAGAAAAAAAGCAATACATTTACCAGCCTTTAGAGAAATGTAAAAAAAAACACACACACACACACAATTCCCCCTTCCGATTTCAATTTTAAAATACAGTACATCTATAGTGAGAGTTGGCTGCCTTGTTCAAGAGATTAAAAGTCGAGCTGGAAAGATGTCCAGAATTTCCGAACCCGAGGAGCGCAGCCAATTAGCGGTATCTTCCAATTCTACTCCCAGTGCTTTTTACGCCAGCATGTTTATAAAATAACTTTGGATGGATGAAAACATGTTTTAAACGATTTCGAGTTGCTTAATGTAAACACTAATGCAACTTCTTCAACCTGGGGGGACACAGGAGAGGCGATTGACATTTCATAACAGAGTGCTCTGTCCTAGACGCAACAAAACCGGCCGGCTACTCCGCGGAAGGGTAGCGGTACTCCTTGCTCTTGCTTCTGGGCAGAACTAGGAGTCCAGTTCCCCAAAAGTGTAAACAACTTAATTGGATGGGGGTGGTAACCTTTTCTCACCCGACACTCGCAAAAACGCTCCCTGTAAAGTTATATCGTGTGTTGAAAATCATTTCAGTAGGGTTGTTGTGAAGTGGGGGGAATCCACGCATCTAAAGAAGCTTTGCAATAGTCAATTCAATAGTGATTCTTCACTACCATCACTTGAGTCTGCCATGATGCATGATATGACAACATTTTTTTTTGTTTCTGATTAACGTTTTATAAAATAATGTTCATTTTGTAAAAAGTTCATTTGAGCAACATCCCTCCCGCCTTAGGGCGGGTAAATTATGGGTTTGCGCAAAATTTTTACTTTTCACGTACTCTTTGTAAATCTTTAAAATAGCAACGTCTCTGGTTTTCGGTTCGGATTTTCTTAATGATACGGACGCATTGAGTTTAAGAAATAACTTTAACCATTCTTACCGTCGGGGCCTGAATGGCCGAGTGACCAGTGCTCGGTGATACATGTTTTGAGTTCGAGTCCCGGCGGTTGTATGGATGCTTGTTGTGGTTCGGGATCCACTTTAAATCGTAGGTCCCGATCGAACATAATCGTAGAGCATTAGGCATAGGACTGACAATCCTACCTCGTAAAAGAAAATCATCTCCTGTTTCGAAATCTGGCAGTAGGCAGACGGCCCACCAAGTGGCTGTTGCGCCCCTCATGATAAATCTTACCGTCATTTATGTAAAAACACAAAAAGCCCGCGATAGACTTTGACGGAATGGCGTTGTTTTCAGGGAAGAATTTTTTAACTGCCTTCTTTGCTATGTAAGGACAAGATTCCCTAATTCTGCTCTTCCTAAGTATGGCGCTGTTTTTAATTATGTGTTTGTTTTAAGATTTGAAGATATGCATGCAATTAAAAACAATCAATTTTCAAAATTATACAGAGAAATCTTTACATTTTCAATCTAATGCAAGTTATTTTAGCTTATTGTTGTATATTTGGCTATTTATTATAATTCAATTGATGAGGCTCATATTTTAGAAATGACAAATTAACATTATTTTTAGACTTGTATAAACATAATTTTACTTATTAAAAGTAAAACTTTTTTGAGCACATTTTTCGAAACAATTCAAAATATGACATTAATAAGAAAGTTTCTAACGATCATGTATACTTTTTTTGTTTAGCATAAGAGCCGCTCAAATATTTTTTTTAAGAGGAATAAGAATATATCAACATGTATATATACATTTTTTAAAGATATAACCAAATTTGATTTTCAAATAATCTCTCTGTTAACAGTTAATACAATTTGAAAAATATTACTTCACATTTTGTGTACGTATACAATAAATATCTATTATCTCGAGAATTAACAATAAATATCAAACAATAGAAATTGTAAATTAAATTAAGAAGAATACTTTATCTAGAATGTGCAATTTATGCTGAATAGTT
>BPLQ01008779.1:600000-847221 GCA_021605075.1 Caerostris darwini
TATTTTTTATGCTATATCCTTGTCTCATATTATTGTGATAGTAATTTTTTTTTTTCCTACAACAGAATCTACAATTTAAACAGTTGTTTCGGTTTGAGCTCTGAGGACATTTTAAGGTCAAGCGACAGCTGTTGGAATTTTCTTTTACGTTCTTTTCCCTTGCTCTGATCGTTTCGCTTGAAAAGTGGTTCTTTTTTCTAGTCTCCCCACCTTTCGGAACTATTTCCCCCGTCTTTTGAAATGTCCCCCCTCTACTGTATATAAAAAAAGGAATAAAATATAAAGAAAATTCCCAGGTGATGAAAGTCGTTTCTTGTGGGAGGAGAAAGGTCACAATGACATTGGAGAGTTCGGTTCGAAAGTTCTATGTACAAAGCTTTCATATTCCCCAGCAGAGGTCCTTAACTCTTCTGCTACTTCTTCAGGAAAGATTTAAACAGATGGGTATTGGAGTAGAATCAGTTTTTATATTGGTTTGAATTTTCATATTTTGAAATTAATTATTTGGTGATTTTTTTCTTGTTCTGATGTCGTAATATACTGTGGAGCGAAATAAAAAGTAATTTGCTTGGAATTGTTTTCAAAAATTAATTAATTTACTTAAAGATTTATAAGACGATTTATCATATTCATCTTTTTAAAATTCGCATAAACATAACGTATTAATCATTAGTTTATTATTCAACAGACTTCGATTTAAAAAAAAAATTAATCAATAAATAAATAATTATCACTTCAGAAAATCTGGGTAAAATAAATTAATTTCTGTTTTAAGGTTGTTTTTTAGATTGTACCATACAATACAAATATAAATAAAAACATTTTTTATTAACATAAAAACTAAACATAAAAACATTTTTTTAAACATCTTTCGGTTCGAAAGTTCTATGTACAAAGCTTTCATATTCCCAAGCAGAGATCCTTAGATTTAAACAGATAGGTATTGAGAGTAGAATCAGTTTTCGTAATGGATTGAATTTTCATATTTTGAAATTAATTATTTGGTTATTTTTCTCTTGTTTTGATGTCGTAATATATTGTGAAGTGAAATAAAAAGTAATTTGCTTAAAAATGTTTTCAGAAATTGATTAATTTTTTTAGTTATTCAAAAAGTTAATCAAAAGTTTAAAAAAAAAAATTCAAATGTTAAAATGTTTTATTGATTCAAAATAATTGGTCTCATTGATTAATTAATTCTTATTAATTCAAAAGTTAAAAAGTCCTTAAGTTATTATTTAAATATTTATGAAATGATTTATTTTATTCATCCTTTTAAAATCCGTATAAACGTAACGTATTAATCATTAGTTTATTATTCAACAGACTTGGATCTTAAAAAAAAATAATAATAAATGAATAATTTCCACTTCAGAGAATCTGGGTAAAATAAATTGATTTCCATTCAAAGCAAAATAAAAACATAATTTTTAATTCATTTATTTAAAAGTTAATGTCGTAAAACAGCTAAATTTTTATGTGCAGTAGCTTGAATTCCAATTTTTAAATTGACCTTCAAGCTATTTTATTATTTTTATGATATCCTCACAGATCCGTATTTTAAAAGATGTTTTCTTTCTTTTTATTTATATATTTCATATCAAATGATTGCCTCTATTGTTAAGTGTTAAGTATAGTTCCTCTTATTTTTAATCCTTATTATTTGGAATATACAATTAAAAAGGTTGTTCTTTAGATTGTACCATACAATACAAAGAAAAATAAAAATATAATTTTTAATTCATTTATTTAGAAATTAATGTCCTAAAGCAGCTAAATATTTATGCGCAGTTTGAATTCCAATTTTTAAATTGACCTTCATGCTGCTTTATTATTTTTGTGATATCCTCCCAGATTCGCATTTTAAAACTTGTTTTCTTTCTTTTTATTTACGTATTTCATATCAAATGGTAGTCTTGATTGTTAAATGTTAAGCATTGTTCTTCTTATTTTGATTCCTTATTATTTGAAATATAATATAGTTAAAAAAGGCTTTTAGACATTAAAGTTTAAACTTTTTCTTTTTCTAAAAAATAAATAAATAAATAAAAATAAAATAAAATAAAATAAATAAATAAAAAGGGCATGAAATATCGGAATGCATGATATAACTGCTGTACTACCAAATGCTATATTATCACAAACCTATTTCTGGATTGTCTGCAAAATTCACACCGAATTTCTTTGGTTGGTCTTTCATGCTCCCCTTATTGATATATTTTTTTTCTTTCCATAGGTCAATGCCCGAAGTTCTGCCTTTCAACATCTTTTCGCGGACATGTCCGATCCTGGGAGGTTAAGGGTCGAATATTCTAATACAAGAGTACTCTGACCAATAAGAATATTCTATCCACTAAGACCAGAACTGCCCTTCCTTTTCAGAATGAAATAGAGAGTAAAGGTGATATGAAGTAAGTCCTAGGACAATAAATTGTGTTTGATTATTGCATATTTATTGTAAATAAATTCGAAAGTCTGTTATAAATTGTAAACATAAGTAATTAATCTAACATTGAACTAAAAGTTCATTTTATGGTTCATCATAATATTGAGAATACATCTCATTTTTATAGAGTTACGTTTTTAATTGCCATTTTAAACCTAAAAAAAAAAAAAAAAAAAAAAACTAATAATATTATAATCTTCTACAAAAATATTACATGAAATGATGGAAACGGTCAAACAGAGGCATTCTTGAGTATAAATGTGAACGATTAACAAGACCAGAATTGTCCTTCTGTTTTGGAATGAAATAAACAGAGTAAAAGTCAGATGAAGTAAGCCCTAAGATAATAAATTGTGTTTGATTATTACCCATCTATTGTAAATAAATTCGAAAGTCTGTTATAATTTGTAAACATAAGTAGTCAATCTAACATTGAACTAATCGTTCATTTTATGGTTTACCATAATATTTAAGAGAATACATGTCATCTTTACAGAGTTATGTTTTATAATTGCCATTTTTAAATTTAAAAAAAAATAATATTATGATTTTCAACGAAATTATTATATGAAATGATGGAAACGACCAAACAGGGACATTCTTGACTATAAATGTGAACCTGATGTTTCTGATTATTGCTATAAAATATTTTCTTGTACATACATTGTACTATAATATTTAAGAGAATACAACTCATCTTTACAGAGTTATGTTTTTTTAATTGCCATTTTTAAACTAAAAAAAAAAAAAAAACCAATAACATTAAATAAAAAATGTATTTTTTATTTAATGTTATTTTTTTTTTTTTTTTTTTTTTTTTATATATATAATCTTCTACGAAAACATTATACGAAAAGATAGAAACGGCCAAACAGGGATATTCTTGAGTATAAATGTGAACGTGATGTTTCTGATAAAAAATTTTCTTGTAAATACCTTCAAGAAATAATAAATATCATCGATATGAAAGTTGTCATTATTAAGTGATAAAATAAATTTTTTATGAAATCACGTGCCAGTTCACATTGAAAAATTTGAGCAAATTTTTTGGTATGGAAACGGCCAAACAGGAGCATTCTTGAGTATAAATGCGAATGTTATGTTTCTGATTATTGTTATAAAATTTTTTCTAGTAAATACTTTCTAATAAAAATAAATATCATCGACATGTATATTGTCCTTATTAAGTGATAAAATAAATTTTTTATGAAATCACGTGCCAGTTCACATTGAAAAATTTGAGCAAATTTTTTGGTATGGAAACGGCCAAACAGAAGCATTCTTGAGTATAAATGCGAATGTTATGTTTCTGATTATTGTTATAAAATTTTTTCTAGTAAATACTTTCTAATAAAAATAAATATCGTCGACATGTATATTGTCCTTATTAAGTGATAAAATAATTTTTTTATGAAACCACGTGCCAGTTCACATTGAAAAATTTGAGTACATTTTTTGGTATGGAAACGGCCAAACAGGAGCATTATTGGGTACAAATGTGAACGTTTCTGATTATTGTTATAAAATATTTTGTTGTCAATACTTTCTAGTAATAATTAAATATCATCGACATGCATGTTGTCATTATTGAATGATAAAATAATTTTTTTATGAAATCACATGCCAGTTAACATTGAAAAACTCGAATGAATTTTTTGAATATGCCAACGATTTTAAGAAACAGCTACGATCGGCGCCAGTTGTCGCCTGTAAAGAAACCTCCTCTTCCGCAGGAAGAAGAGACGAAATTTGAACGAGATAAAGAGTTCCAATTAAAAATGATTACATTTTTAGACGAGAGTACAATGCCTTCAAATAGTAGGAATAGTAGATGTTGCAGTTGTTGGTGATGGCGTGTTCAGTCTCGTCAGTGTAAATTCGTGTTTTGATTTTGTTATTTAAAAAACTGCATATGTTTCATGCATATGATGATTGCAATTTTGCACACCAAGTACGCATATCCCAAAGACATTTAGAGAACACATGCGGTACATTATAAGGTTTCTTATTTATTAATAATATAGTTTTCATTTTCCTCTTTACTTTTAACAAAAATACAAATAATTTTAGGGTAAATAAATTCTTATTTTGCTTTTTAGCAAAGAATGGCAAATAATGGCAAGTAAAATACAAAATATGCTTTTGGATGAACCCCAATAATCATGGGTTCATCTCCCCACTAGGAAAAAGACCATCGGTATACAAGAACAGATTATTCTAATTAACTATATTAATGAAATTATAATCCAATGTCGTAAAAATTAATTAAATAGACGATAAAAGCATAAATGGTTTTTAAATAAAATTGTTCCATAAGTGCAATTTCATTGATATTTGTGTTATGTTATTTATGCAAATGTTTAATACATATGACGATTGCAATTTTTCCTACAAAGTATGCATATCCCAAAGACATTTAGAGAACTTATGCGGTACATTATAAGACTTCCTTATTCCTTAATATTGTAGTTTCATTTTCAACCTTACTTTTAACATAAGTGCAAATAATTTTAGGGTAACAAATTTCTTATTTTACCTTAGAGTAAAGAACGGCAAGTAATTTCCATAAAACATATATGTGATTTCTAATCAAATAATTTTACTGAATCATTCTATCACTTCAATATCTTAAAATTTCTTTAGATTGAGAATAAGCAAATGAAGTCAAAAAAATAAAAGTTTGGTTTTAAACTTGACATTCAATTTTTAGCTTTACATAGAGAATGAATATCATACAGAAGAATACAAATATATAAGTATATTTTATTTTTGCAACATGTTATATATAAGTATAAATGTTTGAAAAAATTATTAGCAATACAAATTATTTCAGAAATAAATTTAAATACCCTTAAAGAAACTAAAAAATTATTCTATAAAATTAAATTCAAATCAAAATCAAGTTTTATTGATTAAAAAAATATCTAAAGTATGCTTTTGGGTGAACCCCAATAATCAACCATGAAAAAGACCATCGGTGGGCAAGAACAGGTTATTTTAATTAATATTAATGTAATTATAATTAAATGTCGTAAAGATCAATTAACTGGACAATAAAAGCCTAAATGGTTTTAAATAAAAATGAAATATTCCATAATGGCAATTTCATTGATATTTATGTTGTATTGTACATAATAAAAATTCTATTCTTTTGCCTTTCAATGGATTGATGTACTTTTTAAACATAGTTAATACATAAAATGTCTTCGAATACTTTATAAACATCATAATCAGTACTTAAAATTTCTGAATGAAAAAAAAATACTGCTTACATTCACATTACATAAATGTTGTAAACATAATAAACATAAACGTTTACGTTTGCAATAAATATAAACGTTTATAATAAACATAAAAGTTTGTAAATATATATATACATGGACAAACACATAAAAATTTATGAGTAGCGAATGCTGTTTTATGACATTGTTATACAATCTGATTGCGTTTCTGACATGTATCATGACCATTTTTTACTAGTTTTTGTCTTATGTTATCACATTTTCAGTGATTTTTTCCCCTTTATATAAAATGTGATTCAACGGTCTTGGGACAAACTTTGAGGGGCAGTAAAGCTCATTAAAACATAAATTTCTTGTATAAGAATGTATGGCCGGAAGTGACGCGTGGATCAATGAACACACTTTCAAACGCAACAGCTAGGGAACTGAATTATTCGCAACAGTTAGGCACAATGCCCAACTGATACTCGTCACGTGGCTAGTTTAAAGTCCGCTGGTTGGCAACCCGATGCGCACTCTATTTCATTCTTACTCTGTGTTTGCCTCTGTGTTTATTTACGAGACCCCAGTTGGCTCATTTAAGGTCTTCTTTGCTCGACTATCCATTGCGGCTTCAAGAGTGCGCCAAATACCTGCCGTCATTGGAACTTTTCGCGAATCACTCCTTCGACGCTATCAAGCATGTATTATTACTGGTGTTCGCAGTCTTGAGCATTTATTCAAATATTGAATCAAAGAAGCACTTTGAAATTATTTTGTAAATAAATAATGTTCTTCTCTTCATGTCTCATTTTTTGACATCATTTTCATCTTCATGCTTCAACGCATCATCTTTGGCCATATATTCCTAAACAAAATATGTATGATTTAGTAAGTTGTACCACTCCTCAAAGTTTGTCTCATGGCCCGTTGAATCCCCCTATATATATATATATATATATTTCTTTGATATATGTAGCTTATCATTGAAAACATTTTCATCTGTATATCATAACATAATATATTTGAATGCTATGCAATTAATGTTAGGCATTATATTCTGCCATGAATTAATTTATAAACCTATACGCATTACAGCGAATGTTAAAAAAAAGAAAATGCTAAATTATTGTTTTTAAAATATGCATAATCTTTAAATTCGACTTTTAATTCACGTCAAAATGAATTTCTGAAAAAAAAAAAAATTTAGCAAACTGTTTTTTTTTTTTTTCTCTCTATCTATCTTTTTCTTTTTTTTTATTTAATATGAATAAAATCATGCAAAGTGGTACATTTTCAATTCGTAGCATTTTCTGCCATAAATTAATTTATAAACCCATAAGCATTACAGCGAATGTTAAAAAAACTGCTAAATTATTGTTTCTAAAATAGGCATATCTTTAAATTCGACTTTTAATTCACGACAAAATGAATTTCTGAAAAAAAAAATTTAACAAACTGGTTTTTCCCCCTTTCTTTCCTTCTTTCTTTTTTCCCCCCATTCTTTTATTTAATATAAATAAAATTATGCAAAGTGGGTCCATTTTAAGATCGTGGTATTTTTTCAAGATTTCCTCATCCACACAACTACGAATATTGACTGACTACGAAAATCTTCATCCATATCCGCAGATATAACAAACTATCTACAACAATCTCTAGGTAGGTTATCAACAAAATTTTGTAAACCACCACCCTCACTAAAACTTTTCAATGGACAGAATGAATCCCAACTAGTACGAAATACTTTTGACAGCACTGCGAAGGAATCGGAAGCTTACAGACGAAAACCCATAGAAATCACGGAGGATCGGTTAAAGACGATTCTATCTGGCACCGATGTCCTACAGCTCTCCCTCGCGGTCTTTTCTTGGTACAGTTCCGGTTGGCAGTACTTCCCCACACCCGTAAACGAATCGTACTTCCCCACACCCGAATCTTCAGCAAGACGATGTTGTCTGGGACCGATGTCTTACAACTCTCCCTGGCGGTCTTTTCCTAATATAGTTCCGGTTAGCTGTACTTTCCCGCACCCGTAAACGACGAATCCTGTGCTCATTGAAATACTTTCTCTGTGCGTGTACCGGAAGGCCAAATTTATCTTAACGGTCAGCCACACCAATCTTATTCCTTATCAAATTTACTTTCCTTCTTAAAATATCATTGTTGACTGTAGTATATCATTTAATTTAATTGATAGAATAACTTCTTACATGTTTATATTAAAAACAAAAACATCCTTTTTTGTATTTTAGTGAAGATTTTTTTTTTTTTTTTTTTTTTTTTTTATGTACATAAATATAATATTTTTATGTGATTTATAATATAGTATTTTTGTAATTTAGGTGCTTATATTTTATTTCATTAATCATTTAATGAAGGCGAATATAATTAAAATGATCGTATATATATATATTCAAAATGATTGCTTTCGAAATTAAAAGATTTTTTAATACAAAAATGTTATATTTGAAATCATTTTCTAATTTACATCATAGTACTTTTATGATTTAGATATTCTGTAATTTATTAATTATTTAAAGAAGGCAAAAATTAAAATTATTGTATGCATGTATTCAAAATGATTCTTTTCAAAATTGAAGGATTTTTTAATACTTATTAAATTTTATTTAATAAGTATTATTAGGATTTTTTATTAATTAATTTTTTAAAGGATTTGTTATATTTGAAATCATTTTTTTTATTAATATTATAGTATTTTTGTGATTTAGGTGCTTAGATTTTATTTTATTAATCATTTAATGAAGGCAAACATTAAAATTATTGTATGTATGTATTCAAAATGATTCTTTTCGAAATTAAAGGATTTTTTTAATGCATAGCTGTTATATTTGAAATCATTTTCTAATTTACATAACAGTATTTTTATGATTTAGTTCCTTATATTTTATTTTATTAATTATTTAGGGAAGGTAAATATATTTCATAATTTTAAATTGCATGTTTGCATTCAAAATGTTAATTTTTGAAATTGAACATTTTTGAATATATAAATGTTATGATTTAAATTATTTGCTAATTTACATTATAGTATTTAAGTAATTTAAATGCTTATATTTTACAAAATATTTAAACTTAAGTACTTGAATAAAACTTCTTATGAGGATACATAATTACCAGATATGTTTTAGATTCCAAAATGGCCAAATGTTTGAATTGATATTCAGAGTCAAAATTCTAATATTAATAAAAAGGAATTTGTACTCCATGAAATGTAAAATAATTAATTTCCGCGTCTTTCTGTATTAATTTAAGTTGGCGCGGTCTAACAAATAAATAAATAAATATCAACGTAACTAATTTAACATATTATATATTATTAAAGTAACTAATTTAATGTATATTAGCATATTTAATTGTTATTCAAATGGGAGTAATCTATCAAACTATTTTGAAAAGAATAAATTTATAAAATCCGTAATTCGAAAATTTAAATACTAAATAAATAAATAAATGCTCACATAGAAATAATAAAGTTCATTTTTTTTAAGATATATCGTTTTGGATTCTAAAATTAGATATAATCTCTTGATTATTGATCAAGATGATTGAGCTTACAAAGATCATTGATCTCAATAATCTCAATGATCATATTATTTAAAAAATTTATATTATCGAGGGTTAATTTGATTTTAAATTATGTAATAGTGTGAAAATTTGAGGGAGCATATATATATATATTGTTAATAATGTTTTCGATTCTCAAATTATACATAATCTCTTGATTATTGATTAAGATAATTAGGCTCTTAAAGATCATTGATCTCAACAATCTCAATGAACATATTATTTAAAATATATATATTTACCCAGGGTAATTTTATTTTAAATTATGCTATAGTGTAAAAATTTGAGGAAACACACACACACATATATATATTTATATATATTTATATATATATATATATATATATACATATATATATTTATATATATATATATATATATATATATTTATATATATATATATACAGTGGATAAAAAAGTATTGGCAATTGCCTATAAATGATTAAATTTGCTAACAAAGTATGTTTACAAATTTTATTTTAACATAGCGATTACAGAAGGAGAAAAGACAAACAAATATAACGAAATTTTCATTTAAATATTTTTTAGTCAAAATCTACGAGAAAATCCAAATTTTACATGATAAAAAAAGTATTGGCAAAATTATGAAATTGACAAAATTATGAGCGAAAACAAAATCAGTATATGTTTAGTACTTTTTATGCATACCTACTGCATCTATAACAGCTTGTAATCTATTTCTCATAGAGGAAACTAAGGTCTTTGTTGTACTGTTGGGAATTTTGTGCCACTCTTGCAAGAGTTAACGTTTGAGGTCGTCTTTACTTGAAATTTTTTGTTTCTTGATTTCTAGATCCAGCAGGTGCCATAAATTTTCAATTGGATTGATGTCAGGCGATTGAGGTGGGATTTTTAATTGGCGAGGAGCATTGTAGAGTAGCCATTCACGGGTGAGATTCGCTGTATGCTTGGGGTCATTGTCTTGTTGAAAAACGAATGATGTTCCCAAGCCAAGATTTTGGGCACTGATTTTTAAGTTAGGGCGCAAAATGTCAATGTATGTACTTGCTGTCCTAATACCATCAATAAAATGCAGGTTGCCAATTCCATTAGCTGCCATACAGCCCCAAACTAATACGCTGCCTCCATCATGTTTTACAGTAGCAGTTAAATGTTGCTTTTCCAATTCAGTATTTGGCCTCCTCCACACATATCGTCGTCCATCACTGCCGAAAATGTTAAACTTTGATTCGTCGGAAAAAATAACTGTGTCCCAAAACTCTTCAGATAAATCAACGTGGGATTTTGCGAAATCTAACCTCTTTCTCCTATTTATTTCCGAGATGAATGGTTTCTTTCTAGCTGCCCTTCCTTAATAACTTCTCTCGTGTAAAACATTCCGTACAGTCTGTACGCTGAAAGTCTTTTGCGAAGTGAAAGCAACATCTCTAGCTATCTGGGGTGCACTTATTTTAGGGTTTTTCTTAACCTTGTTAATAATGACACGTTCTTCTCTTGTAGAAAATATTCGAGGTCGTCCACTTCTAGTTTTATTTTCCGTTGATCCTGTTTCCTTGAACTTTTTTACAACACTTCTGACAGTAAATAAACTTATATTGAACTGCACTCCTATAGCACGATAAGTTAAACCTTCATTTCTGAGCCTAATAATCGTGTTTTTAACACTAACGTCCAACTCCTTCGATTTCGAAGTCATTTTACTGCAGTAATCGCAAAATAATGCATAGACACTTTTGGAGTAGTATGCAGACTTTATACCGGTAGAGTTTCTTATCAGTCGAAACACGTGACTTCAATGTAACAAAATTTGCATAGCAGTTAAAACTTTGTCAATACTTTTTTGACATGCAAATTTTCGTTTTTGAAAGAAAAAATCGTAGAAACTACAAATTAAAATAAAATGTTTACTATTTTTATATATCTAAGATGTTTTGTATTTAATTACGACAGCTAAAATTGCATAACATTTTATTTATTTGTCAATATGAATAAATTAAGGCAATTGCCAATACTTTTTTTACCCACTGTATATATATATATATATATTGAGTTGTTAAGAAAGTACGTTCGGTTTTTACAATGTATTTAAATGGTGAAAAAATTACAACCCAATATTTTTTTTTTCCCTTTGTATTGCTTTTAAAGTAAAAAAATTCAGCAATGAATGTTAAAACTTTGTAAAATTATAGTTTTTAAATTATTGCACTGCTAATAGAATTGTTTGCTTGGAACATTATCCACTGATCCACTGCAAGAATCTAGAATTATATGAATATTTATTTAGAATAAATGTTGCAACAGTTCAGATGATTTTTCTTTTCTTTACTGGGATACTTTAGTTGTGATATTAGAATTATAACACAAAGGAAAATAAAAGTCTCATCACTTTGATTTTTACTTGAAGATTTTCTCAATTAATTCAAAAAGTTCATTTATCAAATAAACTAATCAAAGTGTTATTTTTTTAAAACTAATTTCTTCAAGCGAAGATGTTATTTTAAATTTTTTGACATGATTAGAAAAAGGGATCTTGTATTGTAGACTATTTTCTATGTTTCAGGGACTGTTTTTTCTTTTAGAACTTATTTTTAAGCAATTAAACTTGTAGCCCCATCTGAATCGGTTGACAATGTTAATACAAGGTTGTTTTCCAAATAAAAAAAATATTTGTAAATTTATCATAAATAAACTTGCTAAGTTATATATTATGATGATTTACCTATTAATATGTGTAAGATAAAATAAGTACATAATACAATGTTATTAAAGAATAAAATCACTAATAAAGTTTTCATTATAAATGTATTGTAGCTTGTTACATTGCATACATGAAATTTAAAATTCTTCTTAATTACTTTTATAAAAAAAATTGTAAGTTTATATTACATACTTAAAATAAAACTTGACATTTCAAGGCTTTAAAATATATAGTAGTAAGATTTTAAAGCTGTAAATTTCAAAAAATCACAATATAGGTGACAGTGTTCCATAGAGTTAGAGAAAATATTTTAAAGTTCACATCTCTTTAATTAAAAAAAATTATGAGTATTTAATTCAAAATTACATTAGCAACATATTTACTGTAATTATGGAGTATGATTAGTTAATATAAAAATGTAAAAACCTCTTTTGTATAACTTTTATAATGATCAATAAAATTGTAAGTGATATGAAATGCAATGTTGCATTGGTATCTATGGTATGTCAAATATGTTGAGCATGGGTTCTTATATGGTATAAAGAAAATAATATTAATAATCCCATTAGTGCATAATATAATATTTTTTAATGTAATAAAATTCTGTTAAAAGAGGTAAACTTGCAATAATTTTTTATTCGCATTTTATTTTTGAAAATACATTATAACAAAAGAATTGATTCATTCAAAAAGAAAGAAAAATATCTCAACAAAAAGGAAGAGAGTTTGAAAAAATTGTGTGATTTGAATTTGCTGTATTGCTTAAGAAAGTTTAAGTCAAACATTGAATAAAACAGGTAGTTCTTGATACGATGGGATTTTATTCAAATGTCTAAATTGAGTTGAGGTACCTTGAAGACTTTTTATTTTTTATTTGCTTGATTGCTATTTTAATATTTTCCTATACGTTTTCGTTTAACTTAAAGCAATTAAAAACTTACAATTTTGCCTTAAAATTTAGAAACTAATTATTAATGCGTCCATAATTGAATACATAATACAAAATTAAGGAAGGAAAAAAAATTAAAAAATTTCTGATAATATCTAAGTATTTTTCAAGGGAAGGAAAGAGGAACGATAAAAGTTCGATCGATATTTTTGAATACTTTAAGTTCTTCGTATGTTTATATACTTAAATCTAATCTTTTACCAAAGCTTTTTTTTAACTAATCCTCTCTCTAAATATTTCTCATTGTGTTTTTCTTTTTTTATCTTTTGTTCTGAGTATTAATCAGATTTTGATCAGACTCTTTAACTTTATATATGCCTTGCTAATATATATGCAACCAACCTTGCTTATGTGGATAGTATAGATTTCAAAATGAAATTTTTTTTACAGTTTCAGCTTTTTTTCCCCTAATTGTTGATTATATTGTTATGAGGAATTACTAGCAGCATGTTTTTGTTGTCCCTATTCTTCTAAAAAAAGAACCCTTAATCTTTTAGATTATTTTTGAAAAATGCATAAACAAACAAGAGTTTTTAATAAAAATTGATGAAATTCTTAAGTATTTTTCCCGAAAAATACTTTATTAATTAATTATATTGGTATAGTTTAGGACAGTTTTAGCACGCTAACCAATCTATTGCTTAAAGAAATAGCCAAAAATACTTATTCATTGCGAAATAAGTTCTTTCATCTACTAAGCATCTTCAAAGATTTCTGAATGCTGAAAAGACTGTTAATAGTCTTAAATGAACCAGCAGAACACACTAATGACGTACATTAAGTTTACCATTCTAGCTTCTTTTAAATAGCATACAGAGCATCATTTGAATAGACTCATTTGCTCACAATATTTAGACCGAAATAAATTCGATGAATGAGATAAGATTTTTGATGAATAAGAATAATAATAAAGGCCACGCGTAGGAACTTAATCAACAACCGAGTTGTCGACATCAAAAGTTGAAAAGAAATCTAAAAATGTTGATCAATGCATCCAAATTAAGAAATACATCTATCAGAAAAGTACAAATCACTTCTTTAGTAAAGGTCTACAGATCAGCAATTTCATGGACTAAATACTGATAAAGAGAGCTGTAAGCGAACTAATGAGAGAGCTAATGATTGTGAATTGATTTCGTGGCTCTCACAGCTTTTTAAACCTATATATAGATCGATTTGAATAGACTCGTTAGGATTCAGAAATAAATTGAATAGATTTCATTTCTTTGTGATTTACTGGCACGTGGAAAGATCAGAGTTGACAAAATAAGACATCCAAAATATCACTCCACATGCCGAATAAATTAATGTTTTCTTCTTTTCCTATGACGCTTTTCGTATATTTTAAGCATTTTGAAAGAGTGAATTAAGGCTGCCACCTACTCAACAAACTCTTATTTCCAGAAATAATTATTGCAAAAACTTTGCACCATTTAAAAAAAAAAAATTTAATTTCCTTTCGCATGGTTTCTTTTTTTATTTTCGCACAATAGTTTGTTTATTTTAATATTCCTTTTTCAAAAAGATCTCAAACTCATCAAATTATACAAATACCATTTTTATCATTCCGAACCCAATTTTCTAATCATTGAAAAGTCTTAAAATCTAATAACATTCTGATGTATTACTTTTACAACTTTTGAAAAAAAAGCATCCAAAATAATTAATTAGATTTTTTTTATATGTATATTTTTTAACATCAAAACAATCCATAAAGAATGGGATTCATCCTGTAAAATCGTTTATAATCTAATGAAAATTTGTACAAATGTAGACATTAAATCTTCAGAACTTATCACATACCTACTAATTTTAATGTATTTATTTATTTTCGATTAATATTTTTCTTCTTTTACACGAATATTTCTAATATTTATTTTATACTTTTATTTTACGCATGTAAGAATAAAATTTGTTTAGCTAATTAGCTAATTTCTGAATAAAATATTCATGAGCAAGCATAACATCTAAAAAATGATGAATCCATATTAATTAAATTTCTATAAATAATAACTTCGTAAATAGAGGGGGATTAAATTGGGGTGTAGATATCTAATATAACCTAAAAAAAGCATTCTTTAACAAATACCCTTCTTACTAAAATAACTCCCCAAGAAAACCGCAATAATGGTTAAAAAATTTTTTTGCTCTTGCTAAGAGCAATTTCTTACGTTGTGATAACCTAGAAAACAAACTACGCTAAAGCCGCAATTTTTTTTTTTATACAGGCAGGTTTGAATGCCCTTAGAGGCTTAATAAAGAGGAGAAGGAATTCATACGCAATATTCAATACTAATAAATATTAATAGTATAAATATTCAAAGACTAATTTAAAATAGATATATTTATAAACTCATGTTTGTGAAAATTGCAGCACCATGAAGGAATCGTCATAATTGAATGAAATTTAATACACAGTTGAGTGGTAGTGGTACAAATAAATGATTAAATGTTCAAAGCAAACAACAATAACAAGAGATCGGAATCAGTATTTTGTGTAACCACCACGCGCCGCAATAAGTGCTGCTACACGACGTGGCATGGAGTCAAACAAATTTTGAATGTCTGCCTGAGGAAGAGCATTCCATATTGTTTGTATGCGCACCCAAAGTTCGTCTGCAGAAGCAACAGGACGAGGATCACGAGCGAGACGCCGACCAACGAAATCCCACACATGTTCAATCGGCAACATATCCGGGGAATACGCAGGCCAAGGAAGCAGCTGTACCTGCCGCGTTGCAAAGAAGGATTGAACAGTAGCGATATGAGAGCGGGCATTGTCCTGTAGAAATACAGCGTCTGGCAAGCTTTGAAGGAAGGGAACAGCTTAGGGCTGTAGAACTTCACTGATGTAACGGTTGCTGTTCAGATTGCTCACAATTCTTAGCAATGGAGATCGTCCATGATATGCTATAGCACCCCAGACCATAACTCCGGGTGTTCGTCCACTGTGGCGTTCGATAATGCACTCCGGAAGGTGGAGTTCACCGGCATAGCGTCTGACACGAATGCGGCCATCATGGTATCACAAATTAAAGTGGGATTCGTCAGAAAACACGACATGCTGCCAATCAGCACGATCAGCAATCAGTTGTCCGACACTCGGCCGTCCACTGCTTCCAAATTGTTATCACTGTGTTGCTGTTACGCTGCACACGAGCGGCTACTGCACGATAAGACAATCTAGCTTCACGAAGGCAGATGATTCTCCCCCGTTCAAACTCTGTAAGTTGTTCAAATCTCGCTCTCTTTCGTCGAAGAGGCATAAGTAATGATTGAGCTAACGTTTACCACTAGCAGATAACCACCGATAACCATACACGCCTCGCTACAGCCGTCTATTTATTCGGATCCATCCGCCGTTCAGAAGGCGCTGCTCAGCATACGCATGCGCTACGGATTTGACGTTCTAATCATTTGCATATCATGCGCTAATTTGCATTTCCTGAAAATTTCAGCTCACTCGCGTAAGTCCTTCATGGTGTTGCAATTTTCACAAACATGAGTTTAATTTTGGCCGTTATTTTTAATCTGAATTGTTTATAATTATTCTATATTTATACACGCAACTGTTATACTTTTCATCAACCTTTAAAACGCAATAAAAAAAAATATTTGTTCCAACATTAAAATGGTACACAAACAATGATGCATGAACACCGTATAAAACAACATATTCAAACGACCGGTAAAAGTTATATAATAAAAAGGATATTATAAGTAAACAATTGCACAATTATAAGACGACATAGTCATCAATTAAATTAGTTACGTCGAAATATTCTTTTATTTACAGTTCTAAAAATTTTCCCACATCGACGAAATATTTTGTGCAATATAGGTAGCCATGGGCAAAGTATTGAGGGACTACCAAATAAAATAACGGAAATGGTTCCCATATTTAGTAGCATGGTATTCTCAGTGGAATAGGCGTTCATGGAGATCAACGTGCGGGTGAACTTCAGACATTTCATTTCGACGCCTGGTTACAGAGGGAAAACTGCAGAAGTGTCTTATTGTCGTCCGATCCAATGTTTCTCTGAAGGAATATCTTCTCTGGAATTTGATGATAGGTTCATATTTGACCGGTATGTCTTTATGCCGTCCATCGTCTGGGGAACCTCTTCATTGGAACTTGCTGGCTGGTTCATAGACAGATACCACAGCAGCCATCATTTCCATATATTTTTTATTCGGATTTCCAGCTTCTTTCTTTTTTCTCACCTTCTATCTCTCCATCTCAAAAATTGATCTCGTCTCATCTCTGACTCCTTTCAGGAAATTACACAAACCTCTTCGTGGTGATCTCGTTCGTCTTTTCGCCTTCTCCTCTTTTACTTCTTTCTTTTCTTTTTTTTAAGTTTCGATCTAAGATCCACCCTTTTTTAATCCAACTTTGATTCTCAATAATTAGAGAGAATTCATCTAGAGACCGCCTCTCGGCCCTCATTGAGTTTGGGGGAGATCATTTCTCCCGTCCTATAGGGCTGACCCCCTGTCCTTTCCATAGTTCATTAGTCTTTTGTCTTCCCCCCTCACTCTGGACAACCTCCAAAATGGGGGGTCAATGGTTGACTTCACACGCTCAATGTCAGAGCTGGTCGTTTTGCTCATGCCTCATAAATATTTCTGAAGTCCACCTTAATTGGACAGTATAATAAGGCCTAAGGTCCTCTATCGTCGCAAACATACTCTTTCAGACGTAACTCAATCTTTGTAAGGCTGAATACCCACTGTTAAATAAATCTTGACTATCAACGAAGAGATGCAGCGCAAAAAGTCCCCAATCAGGCAAAGTTAATCAAGTGTTTATTTCCAAAAAAAATTGGACAATAAAAGAACAAGTCCAGCCTCGGATATTATTATTTCTGAATTTCTAAACTCAGCCAATTTTAAGAATTTGCATTAATTCAGATTAATTGAATTAATTCAGCCAATTTTAAGAACACTTAACTAGAAACTTAAGTTTTAGAGTGCTTATAAAAATGGCGGAATATTATTATACATAAAGCAACCAATATGAATATTTCTTGCATATTAAATATAAAAATTTAGATCATACAAGTCGACTCGACAAAATGAAAAATTAAATACCATCCAAAATCGACCATAAATTTACAACCTTACTTCAGCCAATCACAACGAATATAGACAATCTAAAATTATATTTTAAGGGGTTATCAGTAGAGGTGAGGAGTCGGAATCGTTAAATCGAGTATTTTTGAAAGAGTCGAGAGTCGGATTTTTTAAATCGACTCTCGAAAAATTTTATTTTTATAAATAAATTAATTAAATAATAAATAAAAATTAGTTTAAATAATAAATACTAAATTATTAATAATAATTAATTAAAATTTTAAATGATAAATTTTAATAATAATATATTAATAAAAAAATTAATTAATTTAAAAATAAACTAATTAATAATTCTCTAATATTATAAAAATAAATTTTATTTTTCCAAAATTCTAGGAATTAATGTTGAAATTAATTAATAAGGAGGCAATTCAATTGTATCCTTCAATAATACAATCAGTAGCAAAGACAGTTACTGCTTTAGTAGCATACCAAGTAAATTTTGAGACTTTTCTCAGTACTGAGGCTTATAAAAAGTTATTTTAGATCAATAATGAAAGAAGATCTTGTAGAACCAATTCTTTTATTAAGAAAAAATAGAATTTAATATACTACAAATATAGCATCTTTGTGCTAAAAATGTACTATTTTCTTTTTCTTGACTAGCTATTCTTTAATACTTTGGTACCTGTTAATTTAGTACTGTTATTTTTATAGAATATATGTATTTTCTGTAACTATAACTGTTATAGAATATATGTATTTTCTGTAACTATAACTGTTATAGAAAATATGTATTTTCTGTAACTGGAACTGTTATAGAATATATGTATTTTCTGTATAAACAAATTTAGAGTACGAGAATGTCTGTTAAGTTAGTGAAAATATTATACCTTTAATGCTATAAAAATACTTTGTTATGCAAAAAGTGTTTTTATAGATATGAGTTCAATAATTCATTGAATTTTTTTTACAAATTCTTTCAAATCCATTAATATAGATTATAATACATATAAAATTACGGAAACGAGTCAGAAGTCTAAAATTTCTGGGCAGGGCTCCCCAAAGCTGATTGTCAGGTGATGCTGGTATCGTGAATCGTTGTTTTCCTCCAGCGAGAAACAGGACAAATATTTTATATGTAAATTATGTTTTAAAGTTTTTATTTACTTTTAATGATTAACGTAAGTTGAATGTTTACAAAAAAAGGATAAAAAATGTTTTACTAGATATAAAAAATGCACTTTTTCTAAAATTTTAAAATTTGGTTCAGTATTAAATTAATACCAATTGTTTGGAATAGCTTCAGAAAACTATGTTGAAAAACAGGATAATTTTTATTTCTTTTTAAGGTATTTTTGTAATTAGAAAATGATATTATTTTGATAAACAATTATAAAATAATATACATTTTTTAATGCAATCATGAAACTTACTTTATTACAAAATTTCACTATAGTGCTATTTGAAGTTCGTATGTTTCCACTTATTTCAATTACCATTTTAATTGAGGAATTATAAGATTTCATTTCAGAGCCACTCCTTGCAAATCTTCATATGTAATTGTAATTTTCCAATCGCGACGAAAAAATATAAAACCAAATGAAACAAATTCCTTTGTTGATATCTCTTAGAAGGTAATATGTTTTTTATAATGAATGCATCAGAAATGAAATTGTTCAAGAAAAGTACAAGAATTTTTTATTTAAAATGTACTCACAAATTGCCTTATGAAAAATGATGTTTTGTAGAATCTTCATGATATTCGCACTAACATCAGGAAAGAAGCAAAACAAAAAGGTTTATTTGACTCTAAATGCTATTGCTATCTAATCTACTCTAAATTCTATTGTTATCTAATCTACTCTAAATACTATTGCTATCTGAATGCTGTCTAGGCTTAGAATTTCGAATCCAGTTGGTAAAACGTGGATGTGTATATTGTAGTCTTTAAATCTTTTTGTTGTAAATAGTTTTAAGCAATCTATTTGAGTTAATTGTGTTGAATAAATTCAAATTATGAAAGCGAAAAGGTTAAATTTTAAACAGTTTTTAAATTTTTCGTATTTTGTTTCTATAAAGTGGTCAAATTTTTTTTAATGGATGCTAATATTAATTAATATTTAAAAAAAAGTGTCTTAATATTAAATAAAAATTTTGACGTTGTTGAAAAACTTAAGTAAATAAAACTGTTTAATTTTAAGCAGTTAATTATCCAGAGTAAAACTGATAATAAATGTTCTCATTAAGCTCTGGTAAATTCTGGCTTTAGTTTTAGTGTTTATTTAATATTTATTTTCTTTTAAACTAGATATGAATTTAAAGCAAGCATTTCTTTCCTAATTACTTTACAATTCGTCATTGTCAATTTTTGACAACATAATCCAAACGGAAAATACTTCGTTTTCTAGCATATTTTCCTAAAACCATTAGCATTTGTATCTTGTTTCCTTGGCACCACATCATTAAATGTTGTTGATGGAATCATCTGTGTAACCATCTCTAATTTCACTGTTCCATCGACAATTACGGGAACTTTTATCTAGCATCTATTGCAATTTTTTCACATCGAGGAATAATCACGAATAATATTTCTTTCTTTGTAAATTATTTAATAATACTATGCAATTTGGGAAACGAAAGCTGTTTTATTTTTCTCCTTTTTGCCCCCTTCGAGAATTAGTTCATAAGTTCATGCACATAAAAAATACTGGGAAAGGTTGCAAATTAATTCTACAATTTTAACACACGCTTAGAAAACAAAACAATTTTTTTTTATTGTTTTGGCTTAAACTTTCGTTAAGGCTGCATTCAATCATGAACTTTTTTTTATAGTTGTCTGCATTTTAATATAATGATTGAGCTGCAGACACACTAAACTTAAAAACTAAAATTTTAGCATTAAAGTACCTTAGGATATGTCAAAACATATTAAGGTGAAATGAAATAAGAGGAAATAAAGAAGAAAGAAATAGAAGAAAAGAAAAATATTTTTAAAATACGTAATAAAAATGAAATTGTAAGAAACCGATTAAATAGTTGCTTTTTTTTTCTTTCTAATGCAGCTGGCAAACACAAACAGCTTGGTCTTGGATGCCTTAAGGCAAGTGCTGCACAGACGTATTCACTTTGCATTACCCAGGGGGCGCGTGTAACTTGAAGATAAGCCACGGGCGCGGAGTAACAATGCCCCCGCAGCGCTCTACGATCCTATTAGACCGGGACCTACTTTTTAAAATGGATTCCGAACCACTACAAACAACTATGGCACCACCGGGACTCGAACCCGAAACCTGGGGTACCGAGCGCCAGAGCGCTAGCCACTCGGCCATTCAGGCCCCATTAAATAGTTATTTGAATAATTAAAAGTTTAATTAAAATTTTAACATCAACTTTACCAGCTTAGATGCTTAAAAACGCATCTATTATTCACTTGGTGAAAATAGAATTAAGAAACAGAAAGAATTGTCTTTAATTTTGTATTTGGTAATTTGTTTGTAATGTTAAATTATACAACAATAATGCCAAACATACACAATTTATAATTTTGTTATTATTTAGTTCACTTATTAATTTTAAATTTCTATAATTTATTAATTTCAATTTTTATAGTTTATTCATTTTAAATTTGATAGTTTAAAATTTTTCCTGAGCAAGAAACCATTCTTAATTATTCTTTTTTTAAATTTCAATAATGTAATTTCCTTTTGGAAGAAATTTTAAATTTTAAAATCTTAATAATTCTGTAACTGGAGGTATGAAGATTTTATTCTTCAGGAACTCTGTAAAAACAATACCTTTGCCTCTGTTATAATACGCTACATATTCAAAAATTAGTCATTATGAATAGCTAATATTCCCACATAACTAATCAGAGTTTTCTATCTGGATATCGTAAGCTATTTTAAATCTATATTAAATCAAAATATAAATGCTTCAGCTAATATCCATTTAATGCAAGATATATACAAATATTTTAAAGAAACTAACACAAAACCGAAAACCATCAAGAAAGGCGACTGTTTTGATTACGATTCATCGACTAATAATTCTATTAAATTTTAAGGCAATCCTCAACCTTTACTTTTCTTTAAGAGCACTAAAAACACTCACAAAATAACCATTAGGCAATAATTTGACAAAAAAAAAAATGATTGAAGGATTTAATTTATGCAATATATTCAATTTATATGAATCGTGCATTAAAGCAAGTTACCTGCTTCTTTAAAAAAAAAGTAATTATAAATAGTTAATGAAAATGTGCCTTTTTTCACTATTTATAACTTTAATAATACAAAACAAATATTCTATTATTACTGGATCTAGATAAAAACCATTTAGATCCACCCTTGGTTATAGAATTATAATGCAACTTTTTTTTAATGAATCAGAATTATATAGAGACAAATTTGTAGAAATATTTCCATGTAAAAGGAACAATAATTTGTATTAAACGAATTTATTGCATTAAAGTTTTTTAACGTTCCGTGACACAGTTTCACTAGAAGCTGTAGTATGTTTGATAGTAACAAAGATTTTCTTTATACGAGATACTACTAGTGTAAAGATTTAGTGTAGTGTGTCATTCCTCTCTTCTTATCAGTAAAGAATTAAAAGAACTCATTATCTCTGTGTTATCTTGTTTCGTATCTACTCTGGTTGTAGGCCTAAAATACCCTGCTGTTCAACAAAGATTTGACAGAGGAGCGCTTGTAATAGAAAAGAAAGTGGCCTCTGTATCTATGTACGACTGGTTTAATAAATCGAAGGACTGTAGAGGAAATAGTGGCATGGGTTTTTATAGAAATTTTAACGTGTGTATATATGCTTGCTATACAAGCTGTTGTATAAAGTATTAATATTTGTCACTATTTATCACCTTATAACTTAATTCCAGCATTGATATTTAGTTTTATTGCATTGTTATGTGTAAATATTGATATACAGTGATTCAAAAAATTGAAAAAAAATCGCTTGCCTCTTCATTTTATTTTTTTCTAAAACTGCTAGCTCTATAATATTCCAAAAGTAAGTTGGAAGGATTAAATATCAAAGCAGATATATCTTCAAAAATATTTAGTTTAAAATTTATAAAGATCACATTTTATTTATTGACTTCAGAAATAAGTTTGGAAAATATGTGAAATGAAAAAAAAAAAAAAAAAAAATAGCATACATATCTTAAATTATTGCTATAGCTCTCAACAGGCTGTTGAATTTATAGTTTCTATTAGTTATTCTAAATTGCCTTTGGCATAAATTAATTTTTCTACAATTTCAATTTTCCCAATTTGAAACAAAATCACTTGTTCATAACGAGTACTTAAAGAAAATAAGGAATTGATTTTAAATGATGTATTAAAATTGATTTTAAGATTTTCAAAACAATTTAAATCCTGTAATCTAGTTAGTACAAGTATTAAGTTAAAAATTCAATACAGTAAAATACAGATTTACTACGACTATAAAATTAAAATTACATTTATTAATTAAAACTTCATATATGCGTGCAGGAATAATTGGAATATATGCAATTGATGTTTTAATAGAAAAGAAGAGAAAAGGGAAGGGGGGTAGTTGGTTTATATTATATAGTGGTTTGGTTTCTCGCTCTACTGTAATTTTATACATACTTAAGGCAAATTAGACTAGAATTTACAGTTTAACATGGATTCTAAACCACTAACAAACAACCATGCCACAGCCAGGATGCGAACCTGAAGCTTGTGGCACCAAAGGCCAGAGTGCTAACCAATTGGCCATCAGGCCGCCGGAATATAGTGGAGATAAAGCGGGAAATTGTATAAGAAATCAAATTAAATAGAAATATAGGTGCAAATAGGTTGTAAATTATCTGAGGCAATCAAAAATGTGTTTGTGTATGCAATTTTCTGCTGAAAGCTGGGTATAGCGGTATATTATTTCAAAAGAAATAATTCCTTAGTGTAGAAAATAAAATAACGTGCCCATAAAATTTCCTAAAAGGCATTTACTAAAAATCTTGAATGTTGCAAATAAAGTTAATTCGTTAATGAAAGTAAATTTAATAATTTTACATTGGTGGCCCTCGCATATTTTAGAAGGTATTTTTCTCAAGCATCTGTTATCCCGAAGAAAGATCAATAGATATTTGATGCTATATGACTGTAAAGTAGTACGGAAATATTTTTATTGGTAATTTGATTGTCCAAAAGATGTGCCAAAACATTTTGAACAAATATTTTAAAGAAGAAATTTTTATTTTAACCAGACAATGACCCCAACCTCATACGAAGAATATTAGATTCTGGTTACATTAACTTTGTAAAAAGCAAGTATGCTTTTTTTTTCAATTCTCAGATATTAGCATCATGAAAATTCGTGATAATTACCGTAGTGGAAAAACATCAAATAACTAGAAAGAACCACTTAAAAACTAGTTCTATAAGAAGAATGGAGTAAAATACGACCAGACATCTCAAATAAATTAATCGTATCTCATCCACGACAGTTTGAAATTATTACAAAGAATAAAGGTTATTCAACTATGACAATTGCTATGGAATTATTACAAAGGTTATGCAATTTTACACAACAAAGGTTATGACAACTATGACAATGCTGTGATGACATTTTACTAGTTTAAATTGTAAAAAAGTTCTTATATTCTCAATTGTTTGAAGGAAAATTTGTAAAATTTATTTTAAAGAATTAATATAAAATTTTATTTTGAAGTTTCAAGATTAATTCTTATAATATCGTTATAATAATATTTGTCTTATTGGTAAAAAATGAAAAATAATACAATCCAGAAGAACATGTTAGTTGCTTTAGAAATTAACTTTACTTACAAATTTTTAATTTATTCTCAATTTTCAGAAATATTGTATATAACTTTAACATTAGAATAATTTGCATACTTTATAGACTAAGCATAATGAAATATTTTAATCCTTCTTTTTCAATTTTGTTATTAAAAATAAAAATTATTACACTTGAAATATTTATTTCTACAACTACTATTACATAATTAAAAGAATAAATAAATATTTTATTTTTTTTTATTTATTATAAAATAAGTACTTGTTGAAAAAATCCTTGCAAAAGTAATCTAATAAGTAATACTTGCAAAAAGTAATTCTTGATTGTTCCTAATTTATATTTTTTTTGGACTGCCAAGTTATAAAATTGCACTTAAAAAGCTATTTTATACTAATGATAAATTCAAAATCCTTTATACATATTCAACATACTTAAACCAAACATATTAACATACTACAGGAATATTTATATTCGTGGAGTATTTTGATATAATTTATAGTATATTATTACAGTATATGCATTCATATCTATAATATTTCATGGCAGATGTGAAGTACAGAGGAAGAAAAATTATTTAATTGGAGCATATTTTCTTGATAATTTTAGTATAAATTATTTTATAAAAATTTCATTGAATTTAATTAAGTATTTTATTTTTAATTATATAGTAAATGAAAAATAGAGAGAGTATTTTGTTATTCATTAAATATTTACATATCTTAGTATTTATATGTTAAGGGGAAAAATTTTTGGAATTTTTTCTCCACAAAAATTCAACCAAAATATCTTTCCAACAAAACTTAATATTTCAGGCGGAAATCTATTGTTGTCTCTACTAGTAATGTAATTGCCAGTTAATCTTGTAGTTACATTTAAAGAAATTTCATTTTTTTAAAGAACATTATTTTATTATTTTTTATTCGAAGATTTATGCTGTCTAACTTCTTGTTTTAAAAATACCGAATGTTTTAGAAATTCTGAATCAAGTATAGATTGGGGAGAAGTATTCCCTGTTTGGGTAACATAGAAGGAATAACTGTAGATGCGTCTTTGCTGTCCTTATATCGTTTGAAATAGAGGTCATCTTTCATACTTAATTTTAATATATTTTCCCACATACTTTTGTGAACTCGTATTCAGAATTGTAAAATTTTATTATCAATTCTCAAACAATTTTGTTTCCATCAAATCCGTATAAACAAAAAATTCCTTTTGTTCAAAATACGCTTTCTTCACAAATTACTTATTCTTATTCTTACTAATTCTTACGCAAATTCGCTTTCTTCGCTAATTACTTATTCTTAATTTTACTAATTTTAACGCAAATTCGCTTTCTTCGCAATTTCAATAAAAATATTCAATTCAAAAATATTCAATTTCTTCAAATTTCAATAAAAAAATTTTCAATAAAATTGTGGTAATTTCGTTAAACATTCTTTTCCAAAATGCTTTCAAATATTTTCTATATTTTCATTGATTTGGATTTTTTTTAGCCTTCATCTTTATATCCGGGTTTATGAAATTAATTTTTTATTCAAAGTACAATACAAACATCTGAGCAGGATGCAATCAATGCCTTTGTTTTTTGAAAACAATTGTTTGAGCTTTAATTTCCTGAATTCTATTGATGCAAAATCTTTTGACCTTTCCGTTTACTTTTTGGCAATGCCAGTTAAATTGTTTTATTACAGCTATAATAAACAATTGATAAATTTATTCTTACAGTTTTTGCTGCATCACGATCAGTGCCGATCACCTTTATTTCTCAAATTCGCATTTATTTCTCAAATTTACCATATTTTAAAGATATACTCGAAATATCAAATTTGAACTTCATTTAAAAATGTGCAAATGTATTAGGAAACGGTAAACAAAGTAGAACAACGTATTAATTCCTCTTATTTTCCTACAATATTTATAGTAACATTTCCAGCCATTTATAATTGGTTAAACAAATTTTTTCTTTTCGATTATTTATATAACTTATCTACATCTACATCTTGTGAATTATAATATCACCATCATCACCATCAAGCAATAGCCCCTTGGTAGGCCAAGGCCATCTGCCTATTGGCAGATTTCTAGACAAGGGATGACTTTTTTTTGCGGGGTAGTGTTGTCAGTCTTACGCCCAACGCTCTACAGTCATATTAGACCGGGACCTATGGTTTAAAGTGAATTCCGAATTACTACAAACATCCATGGAAACTGCAAACAAAGTAGAACAACGTATTAATTCCTCATATTTTCCTACAGTATTTATAGTAACATTTCCAGTCATTTATAATTGGTTAACGGACCTACGGTTAAAGTGAATTCCGAATTACTACAAACATCCATGGAAACTGCAAACAAAGTAGAACAACGTATTAATTCAGTCTTACGCCCAACGCTCTACAGTCATATTAGACCGGGACCTACGGTTAAAGTGAATTCCGAATTACTACAAACATCCATGGAAACTGCAAACAAAGTAGAACAACGTATTAATTCCTCATATTTTCCTGCAGTATTTATAGTAACATTTCCAGCCATTTATAATTGGTTAAACAAATTTTTTCTTTTCGATTATTTATATAACTTATCTACATCTTATCTACATCTACATCTTGTGAATTATAATATCATCATCATCACCATCAAGCAACAGCCCCTTGGTAGGCCAAGGCCATCTGCCTATTGGCAGATTTCTAGACAAGGGATGACTTCTTTTTACGGGGTAGTGTTGTCAGTCCTACGCCCAACGCTCTGCAGTCATATTAGACCGGGACCTAGGGTTTAAAGTGAATTCCGAATTACTACAAACATCCATGGCACAGCCGAGACTCGAAGCCGAAACCTGTGGCACCGAGCGCCAGCCACTTGGCCATCTGGCCTCGAGTTATAATATGCATATTATAATTATTATTAATTTCATTTATTGTAATAATACAAGTGAAATACATATATTGTAAAAATTTAATTAATTCATAGTAAAACTATTGTTAAAATAAGTATTGTTCTAATGATTTGCACACGTGGGTTTTATTTGCATTGTTTCTTATAACTTAATATTTTTATTAAGAAAAATAGGGAGTTCTTATAAAAAACTCCGTATTTTCTTATTGCAAACATAAGTTGAATGTTCAATTCATGTCTTATTTCTGTATGTAAATACCATATAAAATCACAGTACGATTAGTACATATTGCTTTATTTGATAAAAAAAATAAGTAATCATTCTATTGCAAATAACACAGTACAAAATATGAAAAAATATAAAAAAAACAAAACGTTTTGAAAAAATTATTTATAGAAATTTTTCCGCTATTTGTGTTAAAGAAAATAATAAACATGTTGAAATTTATTCTGCTATTGAGATATTATGGTACTAACACGTTTCAACGCAACCCATAAGGAAGAAATCTATCCACTAGGTACTCCCCAATCAACTGTCAGCCATGAGTTTAAATAGCTGTAAGTTCTCTTTCCAGAGTGGATTCATTTTATGCATTAGAGGTTTGCGATGGTCTAAATCTTTAGTGGGGCAAGTCTTCGAAATTAGTTGTTAGCAGGTATAAAACAATCTGAACTCAACAAATTACCTGTTGGAAATTTTAAGCATGAATAAACCTCGGATTTTCCTCGGAAACTTGACTTTGGTTTAGCATTTTAGTTCGTTGTTTAAATTTATGAAAAAAGTTTTCTTTGTTAATAAACTTATTCTCATTTAGTGACAGAAGTTCTGCACGACACCACATTTAGGTGCATCTTCATTAATACTTTTGAAATCAGTTAAAGTCCACTAATTATCTGAAGATCTGTTTTTATGTGTACTATCTTTTCTTATTTCTTTTTTTTCTGATTTTCTTCTCGAGAAATTGGATAAATTGAGATAAAGCAGCTAAAGCGAGCATAAATCTCAAAGTCAAGTCAAGTCAAATCCACTTATTCTTTGAAAAACTCTTAGCTGAATTTTATGAATCGCGAATATAGATATTCGATTTCTTCATACTATCAAAAAAATTATCATTTTTCCAATTATTAAAATTTAATTTCAATTTTTAAATTTAAGTTTTTCAACAATTAAAAAAAAATATTTTTTCAAAAGAACTAACTTTTACGTTAGATTTATTTCTGTCAAGAAAACTATTTTTTTTAACTATTTAACAAGATTAAATCACAACCTAAATTAACCCCCTAACCTCTCAAGATTAAATTACAACCTAAATTAAATTTAACGATGTAAAGTAATCGCAATATGTGAAAAAGTTTTGCTTCTTATTTCTGTTCTAAATTCCTGAAAAATAGTTTTTCTAAAAGTAGTTAGTAGTTCTAAAATTCATTTGTAACACCAGAAATGCTAAAATTAAAGTAGTGTAATTTTTTAAGACACAAAATGAAAAAGGCTCGCTTTCACTAGATGTGCAACTAATTAAATAATTCTATTCAATTAATATATATGAAAAAATTTTATATTACACAATCAACAATTTATTTCGGGGAATAAGATAGGATTCTTTATACGAAAACTAATTAACAGTGAAAAATTTTTCATAATATGTTTACATCAAGACAGCTCATTTTTAATATAATATACTGCCAATTAATATCCTATCCATACAATTGAATATTTGAAACAGTCTGTTAATCTATTACTTATAATTATTACTAAAATTAACGCAAAAGTTTTAAAACCTCATTGGGTGCAATTTTTACTGAATTGTAAGTCTTCTTTAATTTAAAAAAAATTTTTTTTTCTTTTTCTAGATTTCTTTAATTACATAAGTCATTTTTGAATGAAATCATTTTTGTTCAGAATAAGTTAGATCCTCTTTTATCATCAAAGGATGAATTTTAATTTTTCTCTTCCTGGAATATTAATAAAAAAACTATGTAAAAAACAATTTTATTCCTGTTTACTAATCAGAATTTTAATGATAAGTTAATGAAATTGTTCAAGTTGTTTTGAAGAAAAGCATTTAAAAAAATTACATTTATTCATGCAATTAGTTTCGTATAGTTTTCCACCCTCTAAAAGAATTTCTCAATTATTTTGAAACGGATCATTTTCCTTACAAAATTTAAATAATTTCACTTTTACCCTCAAGGCAAATTTACAAATGGAAGAAGAAAAAAATGCTTGTCGATAAACAGAAAAAGAAAAGTATTGTAAAAGTTCAAGTAATATTGACTACATTAAAGATTTTCCGTAGTCAAAATACAATAGAATAGAATTTAAATAAATTTATAAGCTAAAATTTAAATAAATTTATAAGTCAAATTTAAAAAAAATAAATTGGAAGGAAATTAATACAAAATTTATTGCAACGAAAGAAAAAAAAAAAGAAATAAAGCCATCGCTAAGAATTATAAAATATGTACACTAACTGTGAATTAAAATTTTAAACTCTTTCATTATTCTGTTCTCATAGAATAGATAAATTAAAAGAATCACAAGATGATTTCAATAGTGACAATATTTTGACATATTTTCATATTTTTTGTATGTTTTGATGTTTGCAATATATTTTAAGTATATTATATCGAAACTATATACTTGTATTTTATATCGAAACCGATCAGTGCATATCACAGCAAGAGAAATATTAAAAATAGAGGACTGCAGTATTGTATAACAAAAAAAATCAAGGACCGCGTAACTCCGGGTCCTGATGGCCAATTGGCTAGCGCTCAGGCTGTTAATATAACTGGCTTCAGGTTCGCATAGATGTTTGTTAGAAGTTCTGAATACACGTTAAATGTAGGTCCTGGTCTAGTTAGAGTAAAGTGTGCACAAAATGACCGTAGAGCGACAAACCAAACTAAAAAACTTAAAAACTGGAGTATTATTGTAGTTTAATTTTTTCCCAAAAGATCATACTTGTCACATAAAAAGAAATTCACTATATTTTTAAAAGAAAATTTTTTATAACTGTGCTTTAGAATGAGCATGCTTATTTTTTAGAGACACTGCTTGTGTGACTATATTGCAAAAGTTCGTTAGAAAATAACCACTTTACGTGTTACCATATTTTAAATGATAGTCATAAAGCAAAGAAATTTTTGAAAATTCATCGTTATTTCTTCTTAGAGCAGACCATGCGATAATAAATTACTGTGCGTTTGAAGAAACTGATGATGATTGATGACTGGCAATCGTGATTTTAAAATAGCTTTAAAAGAGTACTTTTTTTTTTTTATATGTGAAATTCAACCTACAAATTATTTGGCAAAAGTTGGCATTAGGTTATAAAGTCTTAGGTTACCAAATTCTGGTATGTTATTGATGATTCTGCATTTTACAATCCACCTGCTTGTAATTGCTGTTTGATATGCATTGATGAAGTGTTGCCATTCACGATACTCTACGTGAAACTGCAATATTAAATGTGTATCTTCAGAAGGACAAGTTAGTGACCTTTACTAACCTTTGAACTTCTTAGAACGAGAGGAAATTCGTTTTATCACTGTGAACTATTATTATACTTATAACACTGCCATGATGCTAAGATTACTTAAGGTGTCAGAACTTTCTTATCTCTAATTTCATAGAAATAATTTGAGGTTAAGGAATTTCTTATACTTTGCTTGAGAGATGTTTACAAATATTTCAGCAAACTGTAGATCTAAAAGTAAACAAAAAAACATCTGTTCTGTCAGACTGTAGACATAAATCGCACGAAAATTGTAAAAGAACCTCACAAAAAAAGAAAAATGGAAAAATAATCCAAGTGTGATAGATAAATGCGTGAGACGATTTTCTTGATATTCCACAAAAGATTAGATTGAGAGAAATATCACAGTATAGAAATATCAAGGACCGATTAGATTGACAGAAATATCACAGTATAGTAAAATCAAGGACCGCATAACTCCGGGTCCTGATGGCCAATTGGCTAGCGCTCTGGCCGTTAATATAGCTGGCTTCAGGTTAGCATGGATGTTTGTTAGAAGTTCGGAATACACTTTAAATGTAGGTCCTGGCCTAGTTAGCGTAAAGTGTGCACAAAATGACCGTAGAGCGACAAACCAAACTAAAAAACTTAAAATCAATATAAACCTTTCAACAATTCATTATAATGAAACAGACAGTAATTATGACGAGAGGTATGAGAAATTTGAAAATTAGTTTTCTAAATCAGAAACAAATGGTTTCGTTTTCGCCATTCACGTTTGAAAAAATGATTGAACTGCTTTTGTTGGAAAATATTATAAAAATTTAAATATATATATATATATATGGAAAATATTTTTATCAAGTAGCATAGTAGCATAAACTATGTAATTAACATAATTAAGAATAGAGAAATGCTAGATATGCTAATTAAAATTCTAAAGTTTGTACTAAAATGCAAATTGATTAGTTTTATACTAAAGTAAAATTGGAAAATAAAGTTTATTTCGTATTGATAGATGATCAATCGCAAATTAATTTCTAATCATATAAGTAAACACATTACAATTATATAAAATTTTAAAATAAAATTTCGGTTAATGAAGTTCCCAGGCCATTTTTTAAATTTGATGTTTGTAGTGTTCTTAACATATAACAATAGAAGAGTTTTATGTGTGTGTGTGGCATGGTGTAGAAAAAAAAAGATAAAGAAGGGGGAAAAAAAACCACAGTTACTAAATTTAAAAAAAATAAAGAACTAGAGCCATTAAATTTAGGCTTTTTCATGTATAAATCGAAATTTTTATCAAAACTGTATTTTTAATTTTTTTTTTTTTAAACTGGAAATGAATCGGATTTTCAAATGGTCGAACGCAGCCCGCCATCTTGAACATCGCAGAGCAACAGTGCGTCATAGAACATACAGTAATGGTGTCCCAAATCAACGTAATTTATCGATTTTTAGTGAAATTTTGAACAAATATTTTAAACTCCACAGATTGTATTTTTCTGTTTAAAATCGCTCCATTTCCTATTTTATGGCTTATAGAACACTGAAATGCTAACAGGTCATAGAATGAAGGTTTCTCTTTCTTTTAAAAGGAATATCACTCAAAAATATTAATAATTTTTTTTTTCTACCATGTCTTTAAATGTGCTATGATTTCCGCATTAGAGAGGATGAACTTGACGTCATTTCCAATTTCCCCATCCCCAGCGTTGCCATGACAACTTGCCATAGCAAAAGACGAATCTCCTTCTATTTCCTCTTCCAATGTGGGAGAGTTCATTCTAAAATAAACTGTGTATTTTATCCGAATTTGAACAAAAAATATGTCTCTTCGTCTGTCTGCGAAATATGTCTGCTGCCAAAATGCCAATTATTTTTCAATACAGTCGCTTTTTCACTAGTATTATATTCGTGGCAATAACCTTTTTTGTTTTTAATTTGATTTGGTTTATCGCTCTATGGTCATTTTTTTGCACACTTTGGGCTAATTAGACCGGGATCTACAGTTTAATGTGGATTCCGAACCACAGACAAACATCCAGGCCATCGCCAGGATTCGAACCTATAGCACCAAAGGCTAGAGAGCTAAACAATTGACCATTACTTTTAATTTGAAAATACTATAAGTAAATTGAGAAACAAATGTTAATATAAATTATACCTGGGCGATTATGTAATCGAAATTTGATTAGTATCAATGGTATCTCGAATATATCGATCTTATGAAATTTCGATTTTTATTTTTTTAACTTATAAATGCATCGTAATTCACAAAGATAACACATAGTGTGATGCATTTCGTCTATAAAATAAATAGAAATATAATTATTATTTTATGGTTTTTTTTAGCTAAAATGTGACTATAAATACAAGCATATCTAAAACAAATTCGAATGTATTTCATAATTTGTTGGGGTAAAAGCCGAATGCCAAAAATAAAAATCTGCTAATCTATTTTCTTTTTTTTCCGTTCGGCACATTTTTGTTTTATAAATTATTAAGATATATTTACCCACTATAAATATATAGTATATTTACCCACATAACATATAAATTATAATAATCTTCACTAAATACCATTTCAATAATCAAGACTTTATAAATAATGCAGGACTATACTTTATAAGTAAAAGAAAGGTGTATTAAGATATATTAATAAACTAAGTACTTTTAATTTATTTATATTGAATGAATGGAAAAAATAAAAATAAAATTTCAGAAAAATCATCATTAATTTTGATCGTTTTATATATATAGCATATAATATTGCTTCCGATTCGAAAAATATGCGATATTAATAAGGAAGCAAAAGAATGTATGACTTTTTCGCAAAGGGAAAAATAATATCGCTTTGGTTCAAGAAAAGAATTTCAGAAAAATCATCATTAATTTTGATCGTTTTATATATATAGCATACAATATTGCTTCCGATTAAAAAAATATGCGATATTAATAAGGAAGCAAAAGAATGTATGACTTTTTCGCAAAGGGAAAAATAATATCGCTTTGGTTCAAGAAAAGAATTTCAGAAAAATCAACATTATTTTTTACCGTTTTATATATATAGCATACAATATTGCTTCCGATTCGAAAAATGCGATATTAATAAGGAAGCAAAAGAATGTATGACTTTTTCGCAAAGGGAAAAATAATATCGCTTTGGTTCAAGAAAAGAATATGACCAATGAATATGACCAACCGCTACTTTAAAGGATGGGCATTCTGATAAACAATATGAATGATGAGGATCGGACATTTTCAGTTTAGGTGCTATGAAACAAAATTGCTTTTGATAAAATAAGTATGCAGTTTTTATAAAATTTCGAATCTGGAACTGTCATTGAAAAATAAAATTAAATATGCAAGTTTTCATGTATTTTGTTAAGGGAACTACATTCAAATTCATTTCCTATATCTATTTAGCTTTTATTTATTTAGTGATAGTAATTGAATGGTAGAAATGTAATATTAAAATAATAATGATTTACTATGCCAAATTATATAATCCACTAAGATATCACTTTAACTAGGAAGGCAAAACCCCTCTGTTGCCACCTTTAATGTTAAAAATTAAAAGGGTTTATGTTTACTTTTTACTCTTTAAGTTTACGGTTTAAATTTTGCAAAATGTATTATGAAGTAAACTTTTAGCATGTATTCCTATCGTATGAAAAAATTGTATGATCTTCTTAATATAGAACGAACAGGCTATTCATTGAAGATATATTAATTGTTATTTGGTTCGTCTTAAGTTTTTACTTTCAATTCCACGACAAACAAGAAAAGAATTTAAAATCCTATATAAGCTATTGCCCAACTTGGTTCAATGAAAGACATTTCTACGGAACCCTTTGAAAAAACTTGCTGTTATTTCATTATTACTTGTTTGCTATTCACAGCCTCAATAGTTAAATCAATGTGCCATTATTTGGAAGGAAACAAAATGAATACATTGGTGCGTCTTATAGAGGACATTTGATAGTCTTGGCCTGTTTAAAAACAATTTAAAAGATAAGCATGTGTGATTTATAATCTTTGAAATAAAAGACTTCGCAGTTTAATTTTTAATCTTATTTACAGTAGTTCTGCATATACATGTTTAATAGCCCGGATTAAAAGAAGCCTATGCTTCATTTTCGCCATGTTCTTCATTACATGACTAGCGGACCCTGCAATGCTGCAGTATTGCTAAATCTGAGTATATATATGATTTAAATAAATACAACTGAAGTTCTATATTAATTCATTTGTTCAACTAAAATAGCATGAACTGAATTGTGTGTGATAATTATTTCTCTCTCTCTCTCTCTTTTCAATTCCTTCTATTAGCTCACACTCTCCCTATATATATCTTGTTCAAATTTTCAATAGTTCATAAAATACTTTTTATTCATCCACACAAGTTCGAATGAATTTTTTTTGAACTTGTAGTGGATGACACTAGGTGTTAATACATTTTTTTCAATTATTAATTCTTTCATTTTAGTTTTTTTTGACTTAACAAAATGAAGATAAACTTAGAAAAATGAATGGAAATTATTTATCTAGGACTTTCCGCAATAGAGTGGAAAAAAAGTAGGAATTGACTTAATTTTTTTTTTATATTACTTGTTAACATTGTTGTGTGTGTCTTTTTTCCCCTTCTTCAGCTTGTTAAATTACTTGGGAATCTGGGATCGGGGATTACATGGGAATCTGATCTTTTAGTATTTCGTTCAGTAACTTTCTGTATTCAATGTCTCAGGACAAAAGGGTTTCTTTGAACAGTAGTCGAAATCTGAAAAAATACAGTATTAACTTAATAAAAGCAACATTCGCTATCCATCAGATTTCATGCAAAAAACTCTCTAAATACTCCTGGCACTAATAAGAACAAACTGTAAAATTTTCAGAGAAATTGGTCGTGTAGCTTTTGAGTATATAGGGGACACGAATATGAATATGAAGTTTATGAATCTATCACCTCAATTCAGTAGTAAATTAGTTCTGCAAACGGAAAGTTTGATGCAAAACATTCATAACTGTATTCAATATGGTATTCAGAGGTATGATGCAGCTTTTCAATTTGACTCCAGACTATTACTAGAATAACTTATTCATTTTTAGAATCAATTTTATTTTTAAAAGAGCATTAGAAATATAAAACAATTATCTGTATTTTTATAATGTGAAATATTTTACTTCACTATAAATTTTTCCAGGATGGAAGTAAGTATTATACTTTTAATAAATTAAATTTTTTGCTTCATCAGAAAGTGGAGCTTTTTTATTTGGAATAAAATGCATTTTAGTTTTTATTCGCTTTTTAAAAAATTACAACTACGAATAGATGAAAAACACCATTGTGTAATGCAGAAGTATAAGTGATGTCATATCGTTGATATTCATTTTTAATAGAATTAAAAGTGGCGCATAACATAATAATTGGCAATACTAAAAAATAATCATATAAATGAACATTTATTTATAAAATCACGCATATATTCTTTTATTTCTTGGAATAATAAGTTTTATGTGTTATATCAACAAAACATTAGTGATAGAATGTTAAAGTTTTGTAGTGGGAGGGAATTTGAATAAGATATGCTCATTTGGAATAATATTTTATATAATATATCCCAAAAATTTCTTGGTGAATTCAAAGAAAGCTATTAGGAGGACACATTGAAGAGTTTATAATAGTTTGACACCATATTCAAACCTTGGTTTCTAAAGTGATCTATTGTCAAAATACCTAAGATAATAACAGAATTCAATCAATCTTCTGTGGCAAATAAAGAGATGTAGAGACGCATTATTTTTTATTAGTAATTGTTATTGTGGTAATGTGTATATATTATATTTGATTAATGCATTATGGAAATTCGCGCTTACTAATATAACATTAATTGCATGACTTATTCTAACTTAAATTGTAAATATGAAAAAATACTTTTTGTTTATATTTAAAATCACGAAATATTCTTTTGATTCATTTCACAAGTCTTTCCTTTTCCAACAAGTATAAGTCTCAGAAGGCATTCGAACTTGAAGGTTTATATGTGGTATGGGTTATTGCGGATTTTTTTGGTATGTTATTAAATGGGTTATTGTGGATTTCTTTGGTATGTTATTAAATGGGTTATTGTGGAATAGTGAGTGGTTAATGTGTGTATTTGGATAAACTGTCTAGCGTGTTCTCTTTAAGTACAAGTTTTGCATATTAAAGGATTTCAATTTGTATAACAACACCACAATTCACTCAGATATTTGTGCATAATCTCACAGCTTTAATCAAAGATCTGGTAAAGGAATTAAATTAAAATCAACCTATAATTAGAAGGATGAATCACAATTTTTCATCGAATTTGATTGAATACTGTATGTTATTTATATAATTAGTCAAAGTGCAAGTCAATTCCCTGCAAAAAAGCTGCTAATGGTAAATCACAGTTTATTTTATCCATGGTTCATTAACAAAGGGTTGCTTTAGATCATTTGACATTTAGCTTTGAACGGGTCTCAACGGCAATGACATTTTGAAAATCTTAACACTACATTTGGTAATAATTAAATACCTGAATGTTAATGGCCGAGATACACTCCTGATTTAAATTAAAGCTAAAAACTTTTAATTATAACAGCAATATATTCATTTAGAAGAAAAGAAAAACTCGAGCATTATGACTAAAGCATCGCTGCTTCACGACTGAAATAACTAATGAAACTGATTAAATTTAAATTCATTCAGGAAATTGTCTAGCGATATCCCCATAAAAGTTGCCATTGAATAAAATGCTCGTATTCACAACTCTTAAATTTATGTTGGAAAAAAAAGATTATGTGATATATTTATTCATATTATAGCAATATTTAAAAAAAAAAAAAAAAAAAAAATTGTATTCTTCACGTTTATGTGTTACAAATTCCAGTTTTACTTAACATATTAAGTATAATTAAAAAATTAATTCGTTTTAATATTAGTAGAATCATAGAGGGATATTTGAAATACAGTAACCCTTCCTTAAATAACACGTATCGAAACACAAAGATGAAGTGCGATGTATTGCAAGAACGTTTTATCGATTACTTTTGAGTATGTGCACCATCGGTGAGCCTCATGTACCCCTTATGTATTCCCCAAACAGCCCACCGGTGATGAGGGGAAGCAGTGTATAGCTATTCTGCATTTGCTTTTCGCATGGAAGGAAACACGGAAAACTGCCACCAGGCAGCCCGACTATGGATGTTAGAAGGCTTTTTTACGTATATTGTCATACTCGCCATCGTTTCTCCTCATTTCTGGACCTGGCCGTGTCATGGATGTTTGTTAGTAGTTCGGAATTCACGTTAAACTGTAGGTCCCTGTCTGTTTAACCTAAGTGGGCACAAAATGACCGTAGAGCAACAAATCAAACCAAACTTCATTTCTGAAAGTAGTGACTACTGCACTGTCAATTCGAACCTAGGCCCTCCTACACACTAGCTGGCCTCATTGCCACAGGGCCACGAGTCGGAAAACCAGTGACTTAATCTAAATTCTAATGTTAAATATTTAACAGAATTGAAATAGTATTAGATAGGGAAATATATAGTTTTTATTTACGATGAACAAAAAATTACTCTTACTTGCTCTACATTAATTTTTATCTATGTTACTATTAAAAACAACAAATTTAAGTCCGGTTTGTACAGATATTTTTTAATCTAAAAAACCTCTACAAATTACCGAAAACAGGATGTAACAAGAGAGGATACGATAATATGTCTTTTTTGTTTGTTTGATTGATTGAATAGCATTAATATCAATCTAAATTTATAAATTTCTATTTTAATTACTAATAAATGGTGTTGGGTTCAATAATTGTGAAAATTTTTTATTAAATTTTATGGAAATATTATATACTTCACACAATATATTCGTGTCTCTGAAATTCTCGTTTAATAATTTTTAAACGTCCAAATCTTATCTCCTATATTAATGCTTAATTTTTTTTTAATTAAGCCAAGTTTTACATTTGATCATTGATTTTTCATTCATAGAAATACGATAATAAAATATTTTTTTCGAGAATACGAGAAAAAATTTTCTATCTGTTCAAGTTAAAAAAATTTTAAAAATTTCATCAGAGAAAACACACGTTGTTAGTTACGGATTTTAGCATATAATTCACCAAAGGATTTTTATATTTCATTAATTTTGTCCAATAAAATAAAAACAATTATTTTAAAATTAATATATTGTAAATAAAATAATTGAAGATGTGAATCAGAATAGAATGTCAGAAGTGCAAAACTTAATTTATTTTGAGAATTATTAAAAAGTGTTAATAATATCAGTGCTGATTTTCTGAAATAACTTAAATTATTATTTTAAATAACGCATACATCGTTAACTATCAAAATATGTTAAAATTTAATTGGATATGAGAAAATATGTTCATTTCAGATGAATTAACTTTAGCAATAATTTCTTTGATGTTATATCTACTTCCATGAATAGCTTTCAATTTTCCTTCCAGAATTTTCACAATTAAATTAAACATAATTTTTGTAAATATTTTTTGTATGTTTAAAGTTTATTTGATTTTAAAACTCGAAACGTGCTTATCGTGCTTTAAACTATTATTACTTTTCAGAATAATTTGAAGTTGAGAAATCAAATTTATTCTTTTTTCGAAACTGATTTGTAGAATCTTCTGATAATTTGATTTCACATACTTAGGCATTAAAAAAAACAAAAACATTTTCAATAAATCAGTTAAGTATACATATATGCTTGACAAATAATTAAATATAATGGAGCATCAATTCAAAAATAATTTCATGCACAAACAAAAGAAATGATATTGGGTTAATGCTCTCGAAATGATAACGATCAACTTTTCAGATAAGCAGCGCATGTTCCGCTTTGATAAAATAAGTTTTATTCAAAAACGCGTCTAACATTTTTAAACCCTTTTTTTTCCCCGATAAATTTAGATGAGAATTCAAATTAATTAATTTTAACCATTTTCCACTTGAGAAAGTTTTAAATAAAAGTGGACTTCCAAACACAAGAAATGGTCTAAATATTGATTTTTTAAATTATATATGTGCATAACATAATTGAGACCAATTTAACAAATATCACTTGTCCGACTCCCTGTGGACAGCCTGATGGTCAATTGGCTAGCGCTCTGGCCTTTGGTGTTTCAGGTTCGAATCCTGGCCGTGGCATGGATGTTTGCTAGCTGTTCGGAATTCACGTTCAACTGTAGGTCCCGATCTAATTAGCCTAAAGTATGCACAAAATTAAAGTATTAGCCTTAGAGCGACAAACCAAGCCAAAACAACTTCCCTGTGAAAAACCATACAGTAGTAATAAATTACTACTCTGTTATTGAAACATTTGATTTGACAATGAATCATTCTTTCCTGTTAAAACTTAAATCTTTTTCCCCAAAATCAGTTCTTACTCTGACCTTCACTACATTAATTGCCTCTTTAACTTGCTACAACATTCTTTTATTTTCTTATGAAATGCACACACACACACAAACACATACTCACACACGCACACACACACACACACACATATATATATATATATATATATATATAGTGTATTTTTGTCTTAATTCTTTATACACTGGTGAAAAAAAGAAATCCCAACACCAAGAAAAAATTAGTTCAGATGAATGAAATTTAGGCAAACCATTTGTCTAGGTAACATATTTATTTGATTAAAGTTTCAGGTTTACAAGTTAATGTATGAGCTAGAACAGTTATTTGTTAAATGGGGATACATTAATGACTAATGTAGTCTGCACGATTTTGAACGCAAGCATGCGAAAGCGTATGTATTGTATTATGCAGGTGCCGTATGTCATTTTGTGAGATGAAGTTCCATGCCTGCTTGTTGCACTTGAACAGACATATTCAACAAAGATCCGTGCTGGTGCAATAGAGTTACGAGAAGGTATATTTTCTTTTCGCGATATTGCAGAATGACTTCGCCGCGATTTATCCACTGTGCATAATTGTTGGCAGCAGTGGCCATAGGAAAGTACTGTCTCAAGAACACTAGGGTCTTGCAGCATAAGGACCACTGCTAAGAGAGACCATATTAGCCATATGACTTTAGTGCACCGTACTGCATCTGCAGCAGAAATTCGAGGTTTTGTTGGCACCAAGATATAGCTTGTTGGCACTGAGGGGTGTGAACATCAAGGAGGAGGTATTTGTATTTATTACTTATTGATAAAATTTAAATTACTTTTAAATACATGAAGAATTTACAAATAATAATAATAATATTGGAGAATTTTAGAGGAATAAAAAGATTAATTAGTAAAAGTTTAAAATTTGGTAATTTGAAGAAAGTTAGTCCTTGATTGGTATGAAATTTCCGATTTTAAATAAAAAGTAATTCAAATCCCGATTCCTTTTGTAATAATTTCGATTGTATTCATGCTATAGTTTTTTTTTTTTTTTTTTTTTTTTTTTTTTTTTAAGGGAAGACGATCTATTACCAACTCTTAAATTAAAAGCAAATATTTTTGATAAATTTGCACATAACTTTTTTATAATAAATCGGAAGACAAAAAATCTAATAATTTATTCTAATAAATAAAATTCACAAAATTTTTATATATAATATAATAATACACGGCAGATATAAGACGGAATGAAAAAAAAATACTAGCAAAAAATAAAATATGATAATAATAATAAAAAAGAATAAAGAAAAAGAAAATAATAATAATAATAAAAATAGCATTTAAAATTCACTTATAAAACAAATTTAGAGGGGGAAAATTAATAAAAACATTACTCTAACGGAAATATACTATTATATCATAATGTACAAAGAAAGTAAATACAGAGGTACACATTACTAATATTGTCACGAATTCATAAATTTAACAAAAGCTAGAAAGCAGGGTTTTGTTCCTATAAAGGACGTAAGATCAACATGCCAATGTTCCTTTAAAATTCGAAGATTTTACTTAAAAAATTATGTACTTCATATTTTACATCTGTTCAACAATACAACTACACAAATTACTGTATTTGAGATGGAATATAAAAAGATTTTCCCCAAAGTTACCATGATCATATAAAAAATTTTACATTTCTATCTTTTCTTCACAGAAGGAAGCAATTTCAGTGAGTGGTTTGCTTTTAAAGATGAGGTATACTCTTCCTCTCATTTGCTCAGGATTTTTTGATAACAAGTGATCTTCCAGTAACATTTTGGAAAATAATGTCTTTATATATATCTGTCTTTAGAACTTATATACTATATATTTATAACTATGAACATTATGCAAGATACGATGTTATTTTATTGCAATAAAACGTTAATTAAAAATGATAAAAATACTGCCAAATTACTCAGTGATTTAATTTTTGAAATTCAATAAACATCAACGTTATATATTTTATTATCACCCATTTGTCTATGAGCATTTTGTATGTCACTATTGTCATAAGCACATCAAATTGACTGATATTTTATAGAAATTAATAAGTGGTAGTCGAAAAATTATGACATTTTCTTTCTGAATCAGATTAGGTGACACATCATAACGAGATAGCATATCAGTGAGAACGGTGGTATCACATGTTGTGGTAAACAACGCATACACATTAAACATTTGTAAGAGATAATTTCTTTTTGGTTTCTATTCAATAAATATCAAATGATATGGCTGAAAGTTTTAAACTGAGTTCTAACTGTTCTAACTGAGTTCTACTAACTATAATTATAATAATTCACTTTTCCTATAGGTAAAAGGAAAAATGAAATTTTGTCAACAAAATTCATTTATATTTTTCTCATTAATTCTTATAATTCGAATTAAAATGACATCACTCGCTTAATACTAAATTAGCCAACTAAAAATAGGACAAGTCAAAGAAAAGCATTTTAAATAGTGATATTTTAAAATAATAAAGTATTGATAAATAAATATTTTGAATTTTTTTTTTAAATGTAGAAGTAAGGAGTTAAATTGATAGATGAGAACTCCTTTTCTTTAGACCTGTCTAGAAGATCTATAGTTCTAAACTATATGAATATTTTTTTTTTAAATATTGTTCGTAAAAATCCGTCCTAAGAATATTCTCTTTCATAAATTCATTTATCCATCTTATGTAATAAGAATATTTATGCTTAAATATTTTTTAACACAAGTCACTGATAAAAAAGTCATAATTATCATAACAGCAACAAAATAGTAATAAATCATTCTAATTTTCCTCAGCCCTACCTTCTTCCGCACTTTCCTGTTAATCTTTGGCAATTAGGCAATTTGGCAGGAATCCTCAAGTTCCCAGGATTAATTTTTTAATTTTCTATTTACTGATTTCACTGTTTTTAAAATATATTTCTGTATATCTTTACAAGTCAGAAATCTTTAACCTGTCAATCTATTTTTTTCCCCAAATAAAGTATTCGATTGGAGCCTGATAGCCGAAGGACTAGCGCTCGATGCCACAGGCTTCGGGTTCGAATCCCGGTAGGGCCATGGATGTTTGTAGTGGTTCGAAATCCACTTTAACCCGAAGTTCCCAGTCTAATATGGCTGTAGAGCGTTGGGCATAGAGTTGACAACTCTACCCCGTAAAAAAGAAAACTTCTTCTGTCTAGAAATCTGGCTTACCAAGGGGCTGTTGCGCCACTGATGACAATGATAATGTATATTTATATTACACATGTTTTTTTTTTTTTTTCAAATATATACGGATTGTAAAATTTTCTATTGTTTTCCCTTGTAGAAGGAAAAGCATGTTTTTTTGTTTTTTTTTATCATACGAAACATACCTGTAAAATACCCTGTGAACTAAAATACCTGTAACTACCCTGTAAACTGCTTTCATATCCTGTAAAATAAAAAAAATAGCATGTTTCTGAATCTGCCAGCAGACAGGTGGTCTTGGCCACCATGGGGCTGTTGCGCCATTGAAGAGGAAGAAAGTATTCGATTTTCCTGTTCTTTTATAAAACCTTATTAAAAAAAAAAATTATAAATATTAAATTTGATGCAATAGAGATGATGATGATCTTAATGCTTTTTTGATGCTAACTTGATGCTTTTTTTTAAATCAATTTGTTTTGTTTCATTTGATCAGTTCAGTTTAAAAATTTTGACCTTAATTGAAACTGCAAAAATTCCGGTTATGTCTTTATCCTGTTCATCATGTTAAATTAATTTTGATTCTTTGCATTCCAAATTTTAACCTAAATTTGATTTTTATTATTTTATTTAAAGGTACTGAAAACGATTTCGCAGTATACTCCAATATAATAGTTCTTTATTCTTCTTAATGCAGGATTCTTGAAAAATCTTGTATAAATTATTAACATAATTTTGATGGAAAATTGATTCAAATTTTACGAAAGAGTATAACGAAAAGCAAAAGTAAGAGCTCTTTGATACTTACATTTTACAAAAAATATGTATGGCATAGGAAAATTCATGATGTCATATTCTTATATTATATTTTTTTACAAAGATTTTGTATTGATATGTATTTAAAATGAAATGTATGTAAATGCTTAAGACACTCCTTTAAAAAACACACACACACATTTTATCTATATAGTTAAATTTTATTCTGATATTATTTTTTCATTTTTTATTATTTTTTAAAATGATAAAAATAAGTAATAAAATTTTCTTGTTATCAGAATAAGTACTTTTAACTTTTTCTTTCTATAAGTGCTAAACAACTTTTAATTAATGAAGGGTAAGGGCATAATTTAATTATAGCATATATTTTATTTGATGACAAATCTTTTTTTTTAAATCAATTTATTTTTTTTTTCATTTGATCAGTTCAATTAAAAATTTTTTATCTTAATTGAAACTGCAGAAATTCCGATTATGTCTTCAACCTGTTCTTCGAGTTAAATTAATTTTAATTCTTTGTATTCCAATTTTTAACCTTGATTTGCTTTATTTTGGGTTAACTTAAATTATTTTTGAAATTAACAAATTTTCTTAGGAATACATTAACAAATTTCTCGTAAAATACAATGCCACCTAGGGCTAAATTTTTAGGTAGAGATGCGATTGTCTGTGAGGGAGAAAAAAAAAAGGGTTGGAGGAGGGGCAGCCTGGATTTCTCAAAATGTGGGAAGCAATCCCTAATGGGAGAAAGAAGGGATATACAAGATTTATATACAATTTATACAAGATTTTTCGAGAATCCTGCATTAAGAATGACAAAGGACTATTATATTGGAGTATACTGTGAAATCATTTTCAGTATACTCCAATATGTATACTGAAATGGATTCGATGGATGTATACCAATATCTATACTGAATATAAATATTAAACTTGATGCAATAGAGTATATATTTCATATATACTCTATTTGTCATTCTTAATGCAGGATTCTCGAAAAATCTTGTATAAATTGTATATAAATCTTGTATATCCCTTCTTTCTCCCATTAGGGATTGTTTCCCACATTTTGAGAAATCCAGGTTTAGATGCCCCCCCAACCCTTTTTTTTCTCCCTCACATACAATCGCATCTCCACCTAAAAATTCAATTCTTTCTTAGCTTTATGTCTAATTTTTAATTGTATTTTACGAGAAATTTGTTAATGTATTCCTAAGAAAATTTGTTAATTGCAATAGAGTATATATTTCATATATACTCTATTGCATCAAGTTTAATATTTATAAAGTATGAGGTTTTTTTTTTATCGTTATAAAATTTTATAAAAGAGCATATAAATCTAATACTTTATTCGAATAAAAAATAGATTGGCATGGTAAAGATTTCTAACTTATAAAGATATGCAAAAATATTTTTAAAAAATAATGAAATCGTTAAGTAGAAAATTAAAAAAATTAATCCTGGTAACTTCAGGATTGCTTTGCGCTCTTAAAATAAATTATGAAATGAGAGCACAACGTGATTCCTACAATTATTATTCTGAATAATTATTATTTATTGAAAAATGAATAGAATAAAATAATGCGGAAAAAATTTTGCTTATCGAAAGTTTTAATGAATGACGAAATTAATACTAAATATTTTCTTCCCATTTTCCTAATTTTTTTTCGCATTAACTTACTTATACATCACTGCCATTTTTTTTTTCGTTTGTTTAGTTTTCCAAGAAATACAACTCATGATCAAAGTTAGAAGAATTTATTGATATTACATAATGTTAAAATAAATAAATAATAAAAAAGTCCTGTCAAATTAATAACCACTGATATCTAAACGTTTATTTGCCAAGGAATTACTAAGTATTAGATTGAGTAATCATTACTTTTAATACATATAAATGAGAGTGATGAAACGTTTTTAGAATAATTTAACTTTGTGTTTAAAATAGCTATAATTCCATTCTTGTATTACTAATTAGATATAAACAAACATTCAGATTCCAATAGTATTCGGTATAATAATGTAAAAGATGGAAAATTATTATTATTATTATTATTATTTTTGCTAAGAAGGAGAAGGGAGAAGGGGTACAAAAATAAAAATGTTGAGAAAATGATAAGGATGATAATGAGAAAGTGATAATGATAATGATATTGTCCATTATGAACGGTTCCGAGTTAAATATGGCTTATTGATATCCTGTTTGACCCACGCAGCGTTGTAAAGTTAGTTTTACCTCATATCAGGTTTCTTAACAGAAAAACAGTTTTTAACGGACAAAAATTTGAATTTACATTTTGATGATTGATTAAAATAAATATAGGGGGATGTCTACAAATTATCAAATTCTTTAATGATGCAGAAGAATTTCTGATTTTGTTACAGAAGATTATAGGAATGGGGGGAAATGTTCAATAAGCTGAAAAACTGTGGTTATGTCTCTCTTTCTCACCATTGATTATGAATATACAGTCATTAGCAGAATAATTAAATTTTCAAATATGAGACAGGTATGCTTTAAAATTTTGATTAAAAATGGAACAATTATTTGATAAAAGATGTTTAACATCTGCATAGGCTAAAAAATTTGTTGATGTTTTATACAATCTTTAAAATTCATTGAAAAAAGAACTATCAAATTTGGAAAGATATCGTTGCTGGTTAAGACATATAAACAGAATAAAGGATCTAAAATGTATAATGTTTCTACAATTATAAGGCATTTTTTTTTAAAATTATGAAGCAAAATACTCCAGAAATGCTTTTTTCATTAGATTCTTGTACAATTTCCTACTTAAATAATAGCTAATTTCATGACTAGAAAATTACACAGGAATTATGAAAATATTGAAGAATTATTTTTGTATCACATTTCTTGTATATTAATTTTATCTCATAACTGCTAAATTTTTATATAATTTATTATTAGAAAATTATTACGAAAATTGGGATACAAATCATTAGTATTCTTTTACAGTTACTAAGTACCATATTTTTTGTACAATTTTCTAATAATGAAAATATGTTAGGAAAAATAATATTATCAATATGTTTTACTTTAGGTTAGCTTTGTGTTACAAAATTTTAAAAAAGTAAAATAAATATGTAAATATATAAATAAATAAAAAGATACAAACTTAAACGTAAAGAACTTTCATAAAATATTTTTCTTTAAGAATCTCATAGCTATCCTATTTTGATCAAAAAAAAGTATTGAAAAACCTATAAAGTTATTTTTGTTTTGATTTCTTACATTGTTTATATTTTCTACTTATAATTCTAAAATAAATAAATAAATAAAATTAATTTTATTAATGTGCAGTTTTTTAAAGAAAATTTAGCGTCTAAAATTAAACCTTTCTCAAATAGTTTATTTAATTATTTATTATTATTATTTTTTTTTCATTTTTAACTTTCATAACAAATAATGTTTTTAATCTAAAATTACTTTTATGTTCTTTAAAGCTTTTTAATTATTTTTAAAGTGTGTTTCATGTTTAAAAATAAATTTATTGTTATTATTTAGTAAAAATTTCTTAAAAAGATTTGAATCTACATTAAATTTATGCAAATTAAAATGAGTAATGTCAACGTTTCGCTTGAAGTAGTTCTTTCAAAAACAAGCCAAGTTGGCGAGTCACACAGTGTCGTGTTATGGTAACCCGGAAAGAGAACGACTTGGAGAATAGGCGCGTTCGCACTTTCACAGTTTGCTAGTGAGAGAGTGTATTAGTTCTTCAGTTATTGTCTTTTGAAATCTGCGGATTTCAATAATTGTTTATTTTTTTCAACTCATTACTTCAAAATGTGATGATGTGTGTGTTGTGGTATGATTTTGAACTGCTAAATGCCAGATAATCACCTAAGGATAAAAACTTTTCCTAAATGTAAGTACCACTATTGTTTTTCTAATTGCAAACAAATGTTTATCTCCTTATGTGGGATAGTTTACATTGTTGATAATGTATGATACTTATTTTCATATTTAATATACAGAGGAAAATTGTAGGAAATATTTAAATTGTTAAAAGTATTATTCCTTTTTTTTCCTCACAAAGATTTGGTTAACATTCAACTGCTTTTCGAATGTATTCAGGCAAAGAAAGAATGTTATATTTTGTTGTAATGTGATGTAAATTATTCAAGTACCTTTGTTATAAATATAGAAATATCTTTATGAAAACGAAGGAAGATTTCATTGAATGTTATTTGTTACGTTGTGTTATAAATATATGTTGTAGTATGCTTTCAATAATTCATGCTTCATTTGATTAATATAGTAATTAATTCTTCAATGTATTTTTAAAAATTTTAACTGCTTAAATATTGAACTTAAAAGTAAATTAAATGTAAATAACAGGAAGAAAAATCATTTAACACTAAAAAGGATTTAAACTGGAAAATGTTTTTATTATTTAAAATTTTATTGTATGATTTTTAAATTACCAAATGTAAGGTTATTTTTCCCTTTCTTATTGTTTAGAAATCTTGAATGAATTAGAAAAAAAAAAGCAATTTTGCAAGTTTCTTGTTTGCATTAAATAAAATTTCTATTGTTCTTTGTAATTTAAATTTGAATGGTGAACGAAAAGATTAAAAACTATTTCACCTGTGTGAAATTTTTTTCTTTTATCGTCTATGCAACGAAAATAACAGAAGAAATCTCTTTCATTGTGTTCTCAAGCGTCAGATGGTCCAACAAACTCAGCCATCTTCAAAGACATTCTACCTCCTCTTCCCCCTCTGTCTCTATGCTCCCCTCCTCTCTTGCCTCTCACTTCCCTACCCTGTATTCCCTTCTCCCTCCCTTCTTTTCTACTCCTTTTTCTTTTTTGAAAAATACTCTCCGACCATTGGCATCGTACGGGGTTTTCTTCTGTAGCATCAAGGGCAGGACGCCATAAATTCACGCTTGGTTATCTCGTTGTAATGTGCTGCTAAAGGCCAAAATCATTGTTTGAATTCCCTTCCTAAATGCCAAATATAATCTAATATGTTCAGAATTTAAGTGATCTTTTAAACCGTCTGCTGTTGCTCTTTGGGTTGGGGGTGAGCTGGTAAAGGGGAAGTCGTTACGTCAGTAGTTTTAAAACTTCTTTTATCGTTTTTTTTTTTTTTTTTTTTCAAAACAAGATGAACCAAATGACACGTTGAAAGTTTTATGGGAACACTTTTAATTTTATTTTCATATTTACAGTTTTGAAAAAACAAAATTCTTTCAATTTTTATTATTTGAATTGTTGCGTGATGTTACCAAAACATCTGTAAACAGAAAGGGAAAAAAATGTTCAATTCTATTTTTAACTGTTCTATCGATTTTCGATAACATCAATAAATATACTGATCTTCAGGCAAACATTCTGTACAATTTTTTCCTTTTTTCAATATTTTTTATAATAAAACTATTTTGATTTTTTTTCAACTGCCATTTAAAAAAAATTATTTTTCCCTTAATGATGAGTTATTTCGTCGTTAGACATTATTTTTTAAAAAAATTTTATTTTTATAATATTTTAAGTACATTAATCGCTTTTGACAGTACTTATTTTGTTTTATGTGTAAAATAAATAAGAAAAACAAATTACATATTAATATTTCATCCTTAGTTTTAAAATACACAAATATGAATACAAATCAATATTTGTATACAAATTAAGTTCCTATTTTTTAAAACTTATCTATATGACAATTAATTCGTAAGATTTGTTAATATTTTTGTTAAGGTGTATTATATATGTTCTATTCATGTATCAACGAATGTAAAAGTACAGCAGTTATAAAATATGCTTATTATTCCGTAATTTGAAGAAAGAGATAATCTTTATTTTCTTGTTAAGTAGTAGTTTAGATAAGTTCCAAGGATAACGCTAAGCAGTCGCATTCCAAAAACTGCATGCTTATGAAATTTTCGAATCGTGTAAGAATAATTTACCACCTGATGAGCAACACCTGCCGATGTACGACAGATTTCATGTATGAGCAGACTAACTACATCCATTCTGCTATTCATTAGCCAGCATGTCTTTATTAAAACCTGTCAGTTGACCTAGTTTGATTAATCATTGTGTAGTGCTTTCTTGAGAATTCCCTAATTTTACAGCAAATTATGAAAAAGAATTCATTTACATTGTTTGTTGGTGATTCTTTAAACATAAGTAAACAAAGGAAATGATTATAAAGGAATATTCACTAAAGCCTTTTCCCTCTTTACTCAGATAGATGACTAGACTAAACGTGTACTTTTGAAAATGAACGTGTGGAATTAGAATTTGCTTTTAAAAGTAAATAAGAAAAAACAAATTATATATTGATATATTATCGTTAGTTTTAAGTACATAAATATGAATGCAAACAAATATATGTATAGAAATGCCTATTTTTTTAAAACTTATCTGTATTTTTAATACCACATGTGCCTATGTTCCGCTTAAACTAAAGCATTTCCAAAACCTTACAATTGGAAAATACATTTGTAGAGATATTTGCTTTCGTTAAACTTTTGAGTTTACGATTCTCTTGTATTATTTCGGGGGGAAGAACCACATTGTATACTGCACAAGTTTAGGTTTATAAAATGTCATAGGTTCACGTTCTTTATTAAATTTGTAAAAAAATTTTTTCAGAAAAATTAATTTTTTTTAAGGTCATTCATGGTAAATAAGTAACCACTTATTAAAATGAGTAAAGTGCTTATGATTATAGAATTCTGTAGAATGCTTTTAATGAATTGTTTTGAAATTCTTGCTGGACAAAAAAGTTAAATTTATTTCCAAAAAATTACTATATATACGCACTCTTATAAAAATAGAGAAATATGAGTTAATTGTTTAGTAAATGATATTTTTACTTAATTTCCTCATTGATTTTTTTTAAAGTGAAAACAAATGTTTAATAAATAATGTTTTTCTTTTCTTATACAAGGATTCATAATTTCATTTATAAGAAGTATTCATGTACAAACTATGGTTTCCTAACTAAAAAAGGCATTGTAATTAGTTCGGTTATTGTAACCTTTCATTTAGATTTATGTTAGTTACTTATACTGTTTAGGAAAAATTCTGTTTATTTAAACTACTTTTTCCACAGTCTGGATTTATTTTAATATAAATTAGGTTTGTAGTTTTTATATTTGAATAGCGTCAACTATATAAAACTGTAAATGAATGCAATTTACAGAAGGTTTAAATTAAGCATATTTAATGCCGGATTTATACAATTAATGATTTAAATATTAAATTGTCAGCATAAGAGAGATTTAGTTAATTTGACATACTTTCTTTCAACCATAAATATGATTTTAACGATGTGTTATTGATTATGATTTGCTTTATATTTATTAAGTTTACTTTGAAATCTTTAAGACTGATTTCATCTTCACAGGAATTTTTACATTTTATTCACCAAGTTAAAATCATATATACATATTTTCGTAATTTAAAACATAGATTTACATTTTTGTAACTTTTTGAAATGATATGTTCCAATGTTTATTACGCCATAATTACTTAAATCTAATCCAACTAGCATAAAAATCAGTATTTATACGACCAAACGCTTATTGATATTTTCCCTTTTGAATGTTTCGTTAACATAACAAGAACTTCTTTATTTACTGATTTCTTAATTATTCGTCAATTAAATTTACCATCTTTTAAGTGCTGATAGATTGGAATATAAACCACCTATTTTCTTTATGTTGCCAGAGTCCATGGTTTCAGTAAAGAATGCTATTCACACAAATAACAATTTATATTTCTTTGTTCACTGTTTCGTTGTGCAATTCAACCTCATTTCATTAGGCATTGTGTCTTGCAATGTACTACCTAACTGTGTCAAATATGATTTTTTTTTTACTAAGGGGCAAAATTCATCTGGCAATATTTTCAGCAGTTCGGAAACCAACATTTTTCTATTTATTTATTTTAGATTTCATTTAAAGCTATCAGTAATTGATTTTTTCCTCCCTGCTGATTTGCTATTTACAGTAACTTCTGAAAACACTTTCATCTAATCACTCATTCTTCGTATATTTGCTTTAATTAATTTAAAAATGCTTTGTTTTTTATTTAACATTTGGATAATTAAATTTTTTTTAATTCGACAATGACTAAGTTAATGACAAGAGTTAAAAAAATATACTAGGAGGTGTGAAATATTTTGCAATCATAATTTTTACATGCAACTCCAGTTACATTTTTAAGAAATTGAATATTTATGACCGTTAAAAATAAGTTCCGCGTTGGTTTGTAGTGCAGGGAAACAAGAAAATTGAAATTATTTGCACGGCGTGTCAAGTTTTATCACCTGTATAAATATTCAACCATGTTTGATAAACATATTCTATTTTTATTCAGAGGAAAATTTTTAATGTCTTGTTTTAAACTAAATATTAAACCATAAATTCATATTCCTCCTTTGTAATAAAAGGCTCCGTTTTCTTAATTAAAATTAAAAACTTATTTTGCTGATTGCAGGAGAAAAAAAAAAATAGGAAGAATAGGGAAATAAATATAAATCTTCGCAACTGACGTCACGGTGCTTAATCATCGTATTTTTACAACGGAAAGAGATGGGTAAGAAGCATGTTGGTTTAATTCGTTGTTTGGTCTGCCAGAGTGTACTTCAGAACTTGTGAGAAGGAAGTATCGCTATATGAACTCGCGCACATATGCTTGAGTAATTCATTTGGTTTGATGGTGTGAAGTGGAAAGATCCGGATTTCTCTTTATTTTTTTTCCCTTGATGCATTCTGAAGCGTTACCTAAAAGCTGCACGAAACAGAAAGTAGTACATGCTGTTACTAGATTTTCAATCAGTTAAAATGCAATAAATTGGTATAAATTTGAAAAAAAAAATTTAATTAAAAGCAAACAATTTGTCACCCGGTAATAATTATGTTACATAATAATCGTCTGATATTAGATCAGGGATGTGCAGACCGCTGGTCGTCTCATCATACATTTTTACTTTAAAAGCGATATGAAGTTTTGAATCGAATTTTGATGAAAGATTAACATAATTCCTAACTGCGTTTTTTTTTTAAAGTAAATATTTAAATAGTAGAAATATATTTTATGCAATGTTTTCTAATTGATTGTAATTTAAGGAATTTGAACTTTTGCCATTGACGTGCTAGCCTGAATGCAGTATTCTTATCTACATAACTTCATTTATTTCTTATTCCAAAGGAAGAGTCCCAAATCTTTATATTGTCAAATATTTTAACTATCAGCAAATGTATTTTTAAAGAATTTAATTCATATTTTATAGAATTATGCAGCCTGTTTTGCAATATGTAGTTGTTAACAGATAGTTTTTGGCATGAATATTAAAAAATCGATTAAACGAAACCATTTCACTAATTATTTTTACACTTAGTTCTTGTAAAAATTGAACCAAATACAAAATTACATTAAATTAATTAATTTTATTTTTTAACTTAAAAACTAGCTGCTAAATAATAAATTCTTACCAACATGAAAAAAACGTACTCTGGAAAAGACAACACCCATTTTATGGATTTTTTTTAATGCAGTAATTAAAATATTTATTGCATTGCAATAAAACAAATCACAATGAAATGCAGATTACAAATCACAAGATGCTAAGTACAAATTGTGACTTTAATGAATTAGTGTAATTTTTTGAGTGTAGAAATATTTTTGTTGTATGTTGAGTTTTTCTAAACTGCAGCATTTGTAATGGTTTAGTTATAAAATTAGAAAGGAATTAAGTAAAAGAAATAAATAAAACATTTTATATTTTTATAATATTAAATGATGAAAATTATAATGCAATTTAAAAAAAAAAATTATCGTATGTTAAAACGGTGATTTATAAAACATCAGTAAAGCTCAACAATTATGTATGTCTCGATGTTCTCAATATTTTATTTTTATGCATCATTTTTTTTAAATGTCGAATATTATTCTCGTATTTAAAACATCATAATTGCTTATAAAAATTTCCTAAAATAACACTTTCAGTTCTTAGTTAATTAAAATAAAATTTTCATGCAAGCTTTAGTACGTACATATCAAAAATTTATTTCTGCTTTCAATAAATTGAAAAATTAATTGCAGAAATTAATATGTGTATTTAAAATAATATCCGAAATAATATATGATTAATGATTATTAATAATATATTCAAGATACAGTTTTTATGATAATATTAATCCTCAAAAAAAATAATAAGTAGCTACTAAATATAGATGATTACTTAATTACGATGACACACAATTTTAGAATTTTAATTTTTATATTCATAGTCAAGGTTTCTTTGAATAAAAATTCATACTTTTTTTTCACAGGCTGTTGTTCATGTATTTTTAAAGCGCTTTTCTAAAAAAGAAATCGTTAATGATACAATTTTTGTATTGCGCTCTGAAATGTAGCATGACAAGTGAAATTGTGACGCATACCGGTGCTGTTTGAGAATTGAACGAACTAAATTATCCATGTCTTCATTTAATTAAAAAGAACTATGTGTGTAAACTTAAGATTTGTTAAAAAGATTTTTAAAGAAATGCATTACTTAAAGAAAAGATTACATTATAATCGTTGCAAATAAAGTATTCAAGATTCAATTTTTAAGTATATATTAATCATAAAAAATAAATAATTTACAAAAGCTAGATGGATAATTAAATGTAATAAGAGATGATAGTCATTTATATATTTTTCAGATTTGCAATTCACAATCAGTTTTCTTGTCGTTTTAGAAGCTTTACTAGAAGAAAAAAAAATCGTTAATGATGCTATTTTTTATTGCGCTGTGAAATACTGCATGACCTAATAAAATTGTGGTACGCTGATGCATTTCACAATTTAGATGAACGAAATGCACCAACTCCCAGTATTTGCAGCACAAGCAACAAGTAGGTCATGGCTCCTAATCTTGCATCTAACCGTTCCTACTGCGACGAAAACAACATTTTAATATCACTACTGGCCATAATATTTTTTTTTTCCTTTCCAAAAAAAAAAAAAAAAAAAGTAATAAAATAAAATAATAATAATAATAATTCCGAGCCAGCAGCAAACCTCTGCAAGAGCATTGCCCCTCTTTGTTTTGACACTGCAGAGCTGTTTCTCCCAAGAAAAACAACCCCCTTTCCTACCTGTTATTCTCCCTCCCCCTGGAGAACCAGATGAAACGCTTTTCGGAAACAAGGCCCCTGGCCGAATCCGTGCAGGGAAAGAGAAAATAACAATAATAAAAAAGGGAGCCGAATCTTCCAAAGGGAAGATAAACATGACATAGGCTCCTGCGCAATCGCGATCTGCGCCTGGGCGGAGCTTCCGAGCAGTTGCCGCCATCCGCCCCCTCACCCTCCTCGAGAGAAATCGTTTTCGCATCTGACAGCTGCAACACCGAGTAAGTTCTTTCTCATAATTAATTTTCTAATTTTTCCTCTATTGTCTATGTATTCAATTCTATATTACTCTCACTGTTTCGAATCCCCTACGAATATTAAATCTCTCCATGATAAAATATTAGCCCATGGGCCAAACTTATCAATTGTCCTTAGAAAATGCTCCCAAATGAATCAACCATGTTTCATCTCCCGGAGAATCCCCAACAAGCGCCATATTTTCCTCCTCCAGGATTTGGATGTGTTTTTGGTCATGGTAGAATTAACGTTCCGCACAGAAACGCCATTGGGCTTCCGGTTAACCTAATCACTGCTGTAGTTTTATTTTTCTGGATTTTATTTATTCTAGTTAAAGACTTTATTGATTTTTAGAATAAGAAAACAATTTATTAAAAAAAAAATTTTTTTTTTAATTTTTTTTCTTATCGTTGCGATGAAATTTATTTATTAATTTGTATGTTAATTATATCATAAATAAACCATATCGCTGCGAAAACTGTTAATCTAATATAATTAATTACTGAAAGTTGAAAATCTTTTTATAAACAATATAAATGACTTGAAGTACACGAGCGGGAGACTTGTTGCTCATCACCATATGTGGAATTTTAATATTATTATTTTTAACAATATGCTATCTATTACATAATAAGTAGACAGAAATTCGTTAGTCCTTTCCATCAAGTAAAAATGTATTCAATTCCCCCCATTTTTACATAAAAAAAGATTAAAAGGTTAATTATTTGTTCTTCATCCTTAATCTACCAGTCTTTTGCCTTATCCCCGCAAAAGTATTAGGTTTGGTTCGTAGTCATTCCCAAACGTTCCATAGTCTTCTTTCGTTTGCTACTTTGGCCTTGACATTTTATTACTAGGATGTGCGGGACTTTGGTGTTTGCTGTTGCTCTTGTTTTTATTATTCTTATTTGTTTAATTTTTTTTTTTTTTTTGTTAAATCAAAATCTGTAATTTTTCAAAATTTAAATTATTTATTAAGTAAAACAATATTGTTTATTATACTTTAAACCATTTTTTTTGTATTAATACCAGGAACTTCACTTATAAATCGTCATGTGTTAGTATATATTTTTTAAACTTACAGAAAGTAGTAATTCTTTACATAAATAGGAATTTATTTTACATTTGTTTATGCAAAACAAACTTAAAATAATTAATGCATTAAAAAATATTGAATTAATTAACTAAATAAATAAGAAATGAACATTACACAGCGGTTTTTAAAAGTACTCATCATTAAATAGTCCGTATAGTACATTAAGTGAATTACTTTAATTCTAATAAGATATACTTTTATTGACAAATTGTTTACTGTAAGCAAATCTTTTATTCTAGATATACAAATAGGTTAAAGAAACACTTAATAGGTCACCAAATGTGCAAATCAAACTAGAGGTTGAAGTGTTCTAGTGCAACAACAAAATACCAGTGCTGTGCTTCCGATTATTTTGTTTTAAGCAAATTCGAAATTATTCCTTTGTTTCATTGTTTACACAGGCCATTTCAGTTTTTCTTTTCTGAGTGGTCATTCTTATTGTGCTCTTTTTCTACTGAATATTGAGACAAACAAACAATAAATAGAAAGCGGAAATGCAGAAATCTATTGTTACCTGAAACCATGTCGTTCTGGAAATAGAGGGCGATTTCGAGTTATCTGAAGTTATCCAGCAAAACAAGAGTTATCGCATTAAAAATTGGAGTTATCTTGTTTCTTGCCAAACAAACACCTTTTTGGCTTTATGCATTTAGATAAACATGTTAATATTACTCTTATTTTATTTATGAATACCATGAGTTTATTCTAATAATTCATTCGAATTTTTTTTATTATCATGCGATAGTTATTGAATTTGACTTGCGCTAAGATTGATATAATGTCAATTATAATGATTTAATGTTAAATGTTGTTGAACTTGCATCGTTTTCTTTCATTTTATATTCTCAACAAAACATGTTTTCCATTTGGAGGTTGTAAGAACAGAGTTTATACAAATGCTGAATACCACGAGTAAATCTTTGTATTATTTATGTATTTTGCAAATCCTTAAGCATTTCCTTTGAATGTTAAAACATCCACCATAATTTAATTGTTGAGTTATAATATTTCTTGCTGTAAATATCCAAGAAAGTTCCAGTTTTGCGAGTTTATCCTACAATAGTGTTATGATATTAATGCCTTTAGTGACAGATTAGAAATTACCCATTTTGATTATTGCATAAATTAATGATTTCGGTTATTTAGCAAAATCGAAGAGTTTAGGAACTTATAACAAGTTTTGTAAAATTAATTATATTGAGCAAAAATCTTTTTAATTAAAAACATACAATATTTGTGGTAAACAATTAAAAAATGCAATATAAATGGCATGATGCTTTCGATTGAACATTTAATATGAAGTAGCTAAATTAAGTAGTTTTGAATATGAAATAATTACATAATGATATATTACTGATATATATCCAGTAATTCTTTATATTAATAGTATTCATTTTTTTCTTTTTTTATCTGTTTCAATTTAGATTTCATTTAAGGGAAAATTTTTTTGTACTGGTTCATAATTTAAAAATGACTTTGAAAATATTTATCGCATTAAAAGTAGGAAATAGAAATCAACCAAGGTTATACGACAGAAAAATCATTCTTTTTACATTATTAATTAAAAACAAATAAAATGAGCTGCAATAGCACGAAACCTTCCTTCTCATCCTTCAGTTTTGGAACGATTTAACTGATTTGATAGCATACAGAAATGCCAGTTCTGTGAAGAGAGAGAAAAAACTGAACATAAGGCGGTAGATTGAAAAGAGCTTATATTCATGAATTGATAGACGTAATTTTCTTGGTTAAAGTAGGCCTGTCATTGGTGTTATTTATTTCTTCCCTAGTAAGAGAAGGGTACTACTTCAATAAACCAATTAAATTGAAAACACTTGCGTCAAATCGAAAGATAAGCATTGCTGACTCAATAGTATGTGTAGACTGACCATGCGCAGCAGTCAGCAACCTTGATGTAACAGATAGTTGTAAATCTGCGGGACACATGATTGTGCACTAAAGTTTAATCGGGTTTTTTTCCTATGTAGAAACATTTGGTCAGAAATAAAATGGGTTCTGTAAAGTTGAACATTCATATTTAGGAAAGCATTGATATCCGATTAGAACGGAATCTTAGTTTAAAGATAAGAATAGGATTCTTTGAACTTCTTGTTCAAATATTTTCAACAAGCTCGCTGTGGAAAGGTTTGTTTGCTTCTTTCTTTCTTAATTTTATTTTATTGTGGATTACATTTTCATAGATAGGGTAAGTATTACTAAATGTGTGTTATGTCTGATCATTTTTCCGAATTTAGTTGTTGCCTTTATTAAGGCAGCTTTTTATTATTAATTTATATGTATTAAAAAGGTCATTTTTCAAATTAAGTGTTTTTAAATGTGATTACCAAAGGTGAGTGCATTTCCTCATATTTTTCAATTTTTCTTTCAGATCTGTTTTGAAGCGGGACGAAAAAATTTGTCTTTATGGTAAGTAAAAAAAAATTTATTCTGTATTACATTTTTTTAAGTTAGGGTTTCTTTTTATGCTCTGCATTCCATAGAAAATCATAAATCAAAATTCATTTTCAAAAGGACCAACTTTCTTTGAAAATTTATAGATGCATTTTTGCATAATTTTCAAAAATCGAAGTAATGCATTAAAACAAATTTAAAATCTCTTTAAAAATTCAGAAATTAAGAATGCCTGTATGTTTCGTTCAGATATATTAGTTAAATTTTATTGAGGATATGATTTAATTGTATTTAAATCAAGACAGTCATTGTTATTATATAGTACTTAGCAATATTTGGTAACTGGTGCAATTACTTTCTTCTAAAGGTAATTAAAAATTAAAAACTGCAATTTTACTACTTATTGCGCAGCTGGCAATGTCCAGACAAGCTCCAGTCTAGCAATATCCAGACAGCTTTTCGGCTCTTCTTTCAGATACAGCAGGCGTAATACGTTTTAAACATTCCAGAGTAGTTAAAACATTTTTCCAAATGTCAGCTAATATTAGTGATTCGTTTCGTAGTTAATCCAATATAAATTTTAAAATTATTTAATTTTATAATCTTTACAAGTATTACTTTTTTTTTTCGTAGTCTCATTTCTGAACAGTATTTGTTGAATTAGTCGAAAAATAATGTTTACACATTTGTTTCGAGGAAAAAAAATTTGCTGATTATTAATAGCATAAAAAGAAACTCCACTATACTTTTTTTTAAATTGTTTTTTTTTAATCAATGGTTCTTAATTGTTGGGTGCATCGAATTTCCTATAGATAAACGTTCAATCATTGAATGTCGATTAAAAGATTAAAATAAAATAATATGAAATAACTTTTTAATAAGCACAAGTTTTAACTATCAGAATTGCAAAATTACTACTAACCATTCTTTTAGATCTTCTCATAAATAACTAAACTATTCTTTTAACATCTCATCAATTACTAATAACCTTTCTTTCATATTTCGTAAGGGATTCCCGATTTTAAATCTAAGAACTTTAGATTGTTTCTTTTTACTACAACGAACTTATTAAAATCACTTATTTTTTATTCGGGCCCTCAAATCACAGGTCAAAACCAAATGTTTCTTCATAATTGAGAGTTTTTCTGATAATGCATCATGTGTTGAGGGAAAAAAAATTTTAATAGATGGGCAGCTATTATGTTGCTCCGTGATATTTTAAGTTTTTCATAATGAAATTAAATATATATTATAGTTAATCGTTGTTATTGCCTTTCAATAAATATCGATTAATTGCAAGAAATAAAACTGATTGCTGATTAACATTCTGAATGCTTAAATTTGAGTAAAAATATATATTATTCATATGCATTCTATTGGAGGAAAAATATCCCTCAAAAAATAATCAGATCATCTCAAAATTTCGTATTTAGAATCTTTATACCAAATATGCAAATAATAAAATTTTCATGGTTAATGAGTGGTGTTATTTTAGTCGTAACGCGCTTTTCAACTGTGCACTAGTATCGTATAAAACAGATGTCAATTGCAGACTATTTAGGTTTTCTTGTCGTCAGCGTTACAGCTCTCTTGAAGAGTAGCCATTACAATGTTTCGAAAACTTTATACCCAGTTGGACCACTTTAATGAGGATGCATAGTCGAGATGCATGAAATTAACTGCTTATACTGGGCAATAAGATACCATCTGGACATTATGGACATTGTTGTGCAAAGTTGATGGCAATGATTGCTGCAGAGAATTCAGTAGCAGAATGAAGAGTTTGGAAAGTCAAGGTGCATGAATGCGAGGCAAAATTGAATGATTTTCCGGTATGCTTGAATTGCCCAGTGGCATTGTTGTCCGCCATAACCAACGTGCTACAGCCTTTTTCATACCAACAATGGTATCTTCCACAACTTCACAGCACTTGACTGAGGTGGATTTATGCTCGGAGCGGCCTGTAAAGCTTCTGCCTTTAACTCCACAACATTGATGGAGTAGTCTGTGATGTATTGTAACCCATCATCATGGTTGGAAGCAGACTGACATCACATAGTGATAAATTCCGCTTTAGTCTTGGAGCAGACGGCCATCAGATCCTTTTGTGAACAAGCCGGGACCAGCAATCAACTTTTTTTTTAAAAAAGGAATTCACAGACATTATTCCTGGTTTGAGGTGCTAAGTCTTAGCAGGTTGCTCTTATTCATCCTGCTAATCTTCTTTCCATTCAACTTATCAGCTCAATGATATGTTGATAACATCATGCAGCCATTTATATTACCCTTCATAGTACGTTAACCTGAACTATTTTACAATTAGATTTTGCTAGACTCCATAAAGGTCGCCTGTCCGTGGATTGCTGTCACTCTGTTAATATTCCTTTGGTCAGCAAGGCCACTAATTTTTTCGACAATTGAATATTAAATATGGTAGGCCACCAGATTTGGGCAGGCCAAAATTCTGCAAATCTGCAGCCACAATTGTAGAATGACTGGTTGAATGGATCACAGAGTGAGAATTGTAATCTTTATCTTTCCATGGACATATACAAGCATGATTTCACTAATTACTGGTTTGAACGTTCAATATGATGGCTCCTACGACATTAAATTTTTAATCAGTTCACTAACTGTGTATGGTCTTTACGCATATTTAATTTTGAAAAAAACATCCACTTTATTCATTGTGCTTCGGGTTTTTTCCCCCTTGCAAAAAAAGTGCACATTGCTAATATCAAATAAAATCTAAAAATGAAATATTGAATCAAATATAAAAGCTACTGCGATATTGTAAAAATTTAGTGGTGTTAAAAGTTTAGAGGGATTGTGACAGTTTTCCATTTATTGGAGAAGAGGAGCAGAATAAGTAAAACAATTTAAGAACCATTGTTTTATGTAAACGTATGTATTTTAATTTAGAAATACTTAGTGGTAGTTTAGTATACTTAGAGTTTAGATACTTAAGTGATTCTCAACTACAAGCCATAATCTCGAAAGAAGATGTGCTATATTTTCTAGGAATAAAAATTTAACTGACTTAATCTGTTAGAAAATTAATAAATTAGGAAAAAAAAAAATGAGTTCAGGATTAAATTATTAAAAATTACAAAATTTCTAAAAACTTCTTTTACAGCTATAAAAAGTGTCAGAAACAACTTTTAATTCGTCAGTACCATTGATTTTTTTAGAACTTTAGGCACATATGTATTTGAAAACAGTTAAAACTGCTCATTGATCTAATTTTAAATTTTTGTAAATTTTTTGATTATAATTTCGTAAGGAATTCCAGAATTTAAGTGTAAAAGCAAAAAATCTTGGTACTTTCTTCAATAACATTCTATATTTAAGTGCTTAATTTTCTTTACACGGAAAACTAAATGCCTTTTTTTTTTTAATTAATGTTCAGTTTGACTCTTAATACTCTAAATATTCAATTTCAGTAACAAAAAATTTTGTTTATAGATTGCCTATAGAAAATATCAAAATTACAATACATTTAATTTATTATAATGAACATGAGATGATGAAGCAAATGTATTTTTTCTTGTGAAGTACGGAATGAAGGGGGGAGTAATTTGGGGGCCACTAATTCAGTATCTATAAGTGGTGGATGTAATTAGATTACAATGACAAATAATTAATTATTAGTAATTAGATACAAACGACCAAGTACTTTTTAATGATAAAAAATGTTTATTTTTAAGTTTTTGTTAAACACGCAACGATTAAAATTAATTAATAATTTTTATTACTATAGATTTAATAACAATGATTTTAATTATTTTTTTCCTGACTTGTCAGTCTAGATAGAATTTTTAAAATCAACATTAACCGTGGTGATGTGTGTCCAAATATAAAATCGAAATTTTCCTTAAAATGAGATTTTTGTATAATTTAATTATTATTATATGAAATATATCAAAAATTAAGGAGTATTTATTTTATTTCTGTATTTGAAACTTCTTGATCTGATCAAATAATTAAAAAAAAAAAAAAAAATTTAAACAAAAGAAGTCAAACATAATTTTCCTACGACATTTCTTGCTTGCTAATAATGCAGAATATCATAGTAAAGAAATCTATTTCTTTTGTATCACAGTTATTTTTGAATTAGTGTATTTTTTGTTTGACCTGAGAAATTTTTTTTCTTCTTCAAACACACGTTCTGAGAAAAAATTTTTCTCCCTCAAACACATTCTGAGACATTTTTTTTCCCCCTCAAATGTACGACTTGAGAAATTTTTTTCTCCTGTCATAAATGATTTTATAAGATGACGAATTGAGAGTTTTAAAAATCTTTCCATATAAGCTAACATAAAATAAAATAAAATAATTTTTCATTCATTTATAGCTTTAAAAATCCACAGCACTGACTTTTTATGATGAATGTCATCACAAAACGTAACGCTTTACGTAGCACTTAACGAGTATCGATTTTATCAAGTAGGTCATGCAAAAAAGTCTTTTCCAACATTAAAGAAAAATGCAACTTAAAAATATACTTTGAATCTTTTTTAATGTTTCCATCCAGTTTTGTAGTTGGCAGACTTCCAACAGCCTTCATTGAAACATGGTAGTAGCTACTTTTTTTTATTCTGTTGACTCACTTTATTTTTAAAAATATGGCTCGCCGTTGATGTAAAAGTGAATGGGTTTCTTTTTCTTTTTGCTTTAATTAATCACCGAAAATTATTGCTTTTGAACGTTCGAAATTTATGGAGTGTTATTTTTTGCACTGTGTAGCCATAGCTGCTGATATATGAATCATCCGCTCTGCAGTAAATCGATCTTTAATCTAATACTGCATAAATAAAAAATAATTTTTAAGAGTTATTTAATAATCGGAATCTATATATATATGCATTTTTAAATGTTTTTTCTGTTGTAATGCTACGATTTCATTTAGATTTATTTTGAATTTTGAAAATATTTTTTTTTCATATAATTCTTCGTCAGAATGACTGCTGTTTTAATTCGAGATCTAAAATTTTTAATCTTTTGGGCATTATTTAATTTAAATTATGATTATTTAATTTAGTTTAATCTATTTTCCTCATTTTTTGTAATCCAAAATAAAATACCCTGAATTAGAAAATCTATAATTTAGCAAACTTGAACATAATTTTGAAAGATTTTCAATTGAAAAAAAATCTAATAAGCAAATTAATTAAACATAATTTTGGATTTTATTAATGCATTTAGATAAGGGGGGGAAACATTAGCAAAAATTTTATATCGAGAAAAGAAAAAAAAAAGTAAATAAATAAAATTATAAAACATATTTATAGTTTCAGTTTGGATAACAAATTATAAATAAATCATTTAATTGTTAATTGATAAATGAAGAAAACAGAATTAGAAAGCGTAAAATTTTTTTCCCCTTAGTAGCACTGCATTTCATAGATTAGAGACTTTTTACTTTTGAAAAGAATAATAAATCAATTTAATAATAATATTCAAAGTGCCAAAAGTATCATAAATAATGGAGACGAAATAAAAGGAGAAGAGAATATTCGCATTAAAAATGTTTCTGAACAAAAATAATAAATCACTTATAAATTGGGAAAACGGTAAATAATTTCGCATTTTGAGGAACTAAATTATAAAATCATATGCAAGGGCAATTTTTTTTAATACCAGGAAGGGTGAAATAATGAATTTTTCAAAAAACATCATATTACAGTGAATTAGTTTTATTTACCTTTGGTTTTTACCTAATTCCTAAAAAAATAATGAGAACATTCATTAAATTATAAGTATTTCTTGAGGCATCAAAAGAAGCCGAATTCTATTTCTTCTTGGTCCCCTTTGAGCTGAAGAGGTCACTGTACTGACTTCTTCATAATGTTCTCCAATTTTAATTTGCTCACATTTCCAATTCAGGAGAGGCGGAGATAACTAATGCAGTTTTTTAAGTTCAATCATAAAAAAATAATAAAAAAAAAGAATTAACAACGCAGCTAATCAAGCGGAAGGGGGAAAAAATACAACTTGCAGTCATCCCCTCCTCTTCTTGGCTGTCTTTCCAGTTCTACAATAAACCTAGCCAAGGTCTCTATTATTCTCCTTGTGAGATTATGTGTACGATTTTTCAAAAAATATTTTTTCTCTTTCTTAATCCAGTTTTCAGCTGCACGTTCATGAACTCTATCAAAGTTATCTTTTTCTGCGCGTTTTGAACTTTATTTATTTATCTTTCTTTTACGCTGAGTTGTTTAATTTTTTTGAATGTTAAAACCTTCCCCAAGTGGGCGGAGATTATCTTCGATGAAACACAACCTTTCACGATTGTTCTTTTGCTTTGATTAGGTGGTTTTGCCATTGAACTGTTTTGGCGACAGCCGCAGTCTGGAAGTCCTGTCAGAGATTTTAAGATTATTGCTTTTACGCATTACTTTTAATTTTATCAGAATATTTTTTAAAACCTTGATAAACTTAACAGTGGACGTTGAGAGAGCTCAGAATTGTGATTACAAGTTATCGCTACAGTGCAAACGTTTTTTGGCGACAAGAGGCATCGAAAGTTGTTACAAAATATTTCAAAACTGATAGAATGATTTCAGTCTGTGGAACTTTACCCTTAAAATAGGGTATTTTTTACTGATAACAAGTCTTTGTGGCAATGCGCCCTGATAAATTTTTTTTTTGGGTGACTTAACTTAAAGGCGTGTATTACTATTTTATTTACCTCTCAAAGTTTGGCATATTTAATATAGTTTTATAGCTTTTAGGTTCTAGCGTTTTATGTGCTTCTATTAAAACCCATCTTAATTGCAAAACCTAACCAGATATGAAGTATAGCGGATTCAGATCCAAGTTAAAATTAGTATTTAGTTTAGTCATGGAATCCATTTGAATTGCAATATTATATTGATTTACTACTGTCCAAAAGTAAATCCTATCAAAATAAAATAAAAAGAATTCATTCTTCATTTGTCAGATCTTGGGAAAATTGATTGCATAAAACTGTTTTCTTTGAAAAAGATCTGTTACTGAAAAAATTTATTCCATTAATAGTATTAATTTGTGTGTCTCATTCACGTTTGTATGTGGTCATTTGTAGTTTCTGTTCAATAAGGGACATGTCTAACTTTTAAAATTCTCTAAAAAATTTTTTTCTTTATACAATAAAATTAATCGTTATTTTTCAGTTCATTTAATGCTTATCCTTGTAACAATCTATTTGTAATAACTAAAGTTTTTTTATTTCAAAATTTTATTTCACTTTCTGGTAGTATTGAAGAATTTTTAAAACAGTGGCATATTTGCATTTATAGTTAATAGCATATTTGCATTTATAATTAATATTTTTAGAGGTATTTATTTATAATTAATTAATATTTGTGAAGAATCATTGGCTTTATGATTATTAAAAAGAAAATGGCGAAATATATTCCCTCTTCGAAATGGTGATGTGGTCTCAGTTTGCTGATGAATTCTCCCAACAAAAGTAGTGACGAATCCATGGCAGGTTTGAAACAATTGGTCTCTGTGGTTTTAGAGGTCACTCTCTTTTCGCAGTGAGTTAGTAGTAGAGCCTTTTGTTTTCAAACGTTTCCTCTGGCAAACGTGATGGATGTAGGAGTGTAATTTTCTTCATGATCGCTCACGGGACCTCCTGTCTGTCGGAAGGTGGGGTGAACACAGGTGTGAGCGCTGATTGTCTGGCGAGGGCCAAGGTCATCCAGATAACGTCATTGGTAGGGAAGGAAATGATCACGCTTCGGGAGAGAACGGACCGATTCAGAGCCCCAACGCTTTATTGCTGAGTTCATTCTCCTCTAGCCGCAAGTGTACGCGCACCCACTTAGTATGAACAGTTGATTGTGTACGTTGGAATCGATCGCTATCGAAATGTTGATTTTTCTCCCTGTATGGAAAATTATAATAAACGCAGAATATAGTAGCGAAGTAAAGATTGTTAGTGAAATTATCAATATAAACTATTATAATTCGATTAACTTAAAAAATTTCCGTTTTTATTGAGGTTTTTTCCCACAATGCATATGTGTATTACATTGAGGTTGTATTTTACAGTATGGAGTATGATCTTTACTGTAAAATAATCATAAATGGTAGTTAAATTGTTTTAATAAATTATTAGTTTTTATAAAAACACAGAATTTGTTTTTAATCTTATTACTTTTATTAATTCAATGTACTATTAAATGAAGAGTAATTTACTAAGAGTAACTGCAAAAATCTCATTTGCAGTTGCTCTTAGTAAATTATGAATAAATAAGAATTCATTTCCGTAGCGTGTGAAAAATGCTTTTTTGTATAAAAAATAATAAGTCTAAATTAATATTGTTATTATACTTTTTTATTTTAAAATTGATCATTCTTATACTACTCGATTAAACTATTTTGGTGCTTTAATCTGTTCGCACCTTTTAACATATTCTTATAAACAGGCTGTTCTAGAATGTATTATTTGTGATAGTTAATGTAAGGCATGATTTTTGTGTGCAAACAAGTAGATGGGCCTTATTCATTTTCTCTGTCTTACATAAAACACATATATCAAAGTTCACAATCTCTATTTTGAACCGGATGTTCGCCCAGGCAATCATGTCCAATTCTTAATCTAAAATTGGCAACAGTCTCTGTGAGTTTTTCCACGAAATTTTTTCCAGTCATCCCCGTTTGGCTCCCAGACCTTAGTTGTTAGATAATAATTCACTAATATACGATGACTTAATTTTGTCCCATGTAGTTCTCCTAAAAGAGTCAAGAGGGATAGGACATTGCCCAGAAACTCTTCTTTTTTTTTTTGTTTTCCAGAAGATCTGCCCTTTCTTTTTTATCAATTCCAGCCTATGATGGAATCCTCTGGAAAGTGATGTATTTATCATTTTCATTATTTTGTTTTATTTTGGTTACAATTGCAGACTGTCTTTGTCAGACTTTTACATTACTTATTATGGTATTTGTTGAGACATGAAAATGTATGATGACCATTTTTCATGTAAAGTTAATGGGACGTGCATCATTATGTGCATTCATAATCAATAATACATACAATACAAGAATCATCTAAAATAAAAGGTCACTACATTTCTTCCTATGTTTCGAGTTTTAAATTTTTAGAAAATATTTCTATTCAGAAGAAAGAAAGAAGTCCGGTGTTTTTAAGTTTTCACATGTGAGTTTACAGAACTAATATATCGTACAGAGGTAACTTAATGGAAACCTCTCTTCTCTTTCTCAATAACTTTCTGAAGTTTTCCTGTTCTAGTTTCCCAACTATTTCAAAACTATAAAGCGATTATTTTGCGTCATTTTATTACTTAAAGGCATTCGAGAGAGTGAGAGAGGACTAAGAAACAGAAGACAGTAGTAGTGCTCATTTATTGTAGGCGGTGAATTGTCCTTCAGTGTTGGCGACGTAGAAGGCTCTGGTTTTTTTTTTTTTTTTTTTTACTCATTAGAAGCCGGCCGAAGAACTGCACTTCCTTTTACTTAAGATTGTGCTTGTTAATTCTCTAAGGAAGTGGATCCTTTTTCGAGCGTCTTGTGCGAGGAGTAAAGAGAAACGGTTGCAAGCGTATGTGTAACGCCTGTGCTATTAGTTTCCGTTTCTGATTATTTTGAGAATGGTGAAAGAATTATTGTGGTTTCAAAAATAAAAGTGCTAATAAACATGTGGTTGAAAAACTTTTAAGTATTTTTTCCTTCTGTTTTTAGCTGTTACCATGATCTTCAAGAAATTGTCGATTTGAGTTGATCAATTAAATGGAAGTTAAAGTGATAACTATGATAGCATTTCACATTAGTTGTTATTTTAAAGCTTAGTTAGTGAAATATTGACTGGAATTTGTTTATTCTTATATTCTATACTATTTTTTTAAGCTCTGGCTCTCATAAACTCGCTTTTTTTCTTTAAGGTTTCCATATTTAGATTCCCTAGGTTAATCGTTGGGTTTCATGGACTGGTTTCACATTTACTACGCGTGTGACTTCTTTAAATCGTGATTTTTTAAAAAAAAAGTTATATATTCTGATGGAAAGTTTTGATAAACGGTTTATATGAAATTTATAAATTTACTTTTGGATTTATTTATTTTAATTTTGTCGAGGAAACATATTAGGCTATTGAGTGTATATCATCACATCAATGTTAAAAGTTTTTTTTGCGAAATTTTTTTGTAAAGCTGTGTATCTATCTTCATTGCATTTTTTAAAAGGCTATTCATAAAAATTCTCTTCTAATGTTATTATAAAACTTCTGATTATTAAAAATTTTGAAATTTTCTTAGTTTCGTCGGATATGCAGCATTTTAAAACTAAATATTCAAGTTAAAAAAAAGAAAAGAAAGAAACGTTTATAAGAAATTGAATTAAAATATTACTTTGATTAGCAAAATGTTTCAATCATAAGAATGATTCACCCTATACATTAAAAATTGTCATCACGAAAGTTTTCACCTTAAAATTGCTAAAATATCATTAATCGTTGCATATTGCATCATAAATTATAAAATATTGTATTGTAAATGACAAATATTCAGTGTTGTGATATATAGTTACATTTCAATCTGTAAGCCTGCATTATTTTTTTTTCATTACGTTACCGAAATTTGCAAATTAATAAGAAATTGCTATTTATAAACTAATTTTAGATGCTGTGCATGTGTTTTTTATATTTTTAAGTAAAACTTACATTATTTATGATAACGATAACAATTTTAACGATGATACTTCACGTTCAAGGTTCTGTAAAAATAACCTTAATAAAAAGAACGTTGCATGCAAATATTACTCATAATAATTCTTACTCATTCTCAAAGTGTGATTTTTATCTTAGTCAATATTTGTAAAATATTATTCTAACATGCATACACACTGTCATATTTAGTGCTTTCTATTTATTCATTTAATGTCTGTGACTATGCAGTGTGACAGTCCAGCAAAATATAATTTATAGTAAATCCCTTTACTTTATTCTTGAATAGCCGTCTGAAATGACTCGAAGTTTATGCAAGGTCACTCCAGACATTTTTTTTTAAGTGCATGAAAAAATAATAATGGGTTGAGTTATCTGACCACGTCTTTTGTTTTGTTTGGAAGTTCTTTGTCTTTTGTAGATTTATGAAGAATGTTGTCTTGGCTGAATATGCTGCTGTGCGCTGAATGCTTTTTAATAACTTTGAGAAATGTTATTAACTTTTCAATTATGTGTCAAAAAATATACATTTATCTATTTTCCGCCCTGAAAAATAATGCATTTGTTATTTAGTCTGATGTAGAATTATGTTATCCGTGTATGTTTTTGTTAGTCATCATTTTATTTAATATTTTATACGATGTTTGAGAAATATTAGCTAATTTCAAGAAACTTTCAAATTAGTGGTAATTTTCTTTCTAGTGCAGAATCCTGTGGTTTCTTTTCAAATTGTCGCCTCGTATGCTGTTATTTTATCCGATTTTATTTTATTTTTATCGTGTTTATAGTAAATGAGCTTTATTTATATGAAATGCTCAACTTCTGGGAAAAAAAATGTTTAATTATATCGAAATTTATAAGGATTATTTATAAGCAAGTCTTTCATTTTTTTTAAATAATATCAGTTATACTAACAATCTTTTCTTTACAACATCTTTTCTTTTTTTTCCCCCATTCAATTTAAAGTTAACATATATAAGTGATTAATAAAAAAACCCTGCTTTTTTTTTTTATGTGCTTACATTTCACAATTTTTAAAACACTAAAATATTTTCTATTTCTTTTTTCTTTTTAAAAAATTACATAGTACTGTATAAGCTACAATTAAAATTAAAGCTAGTAGGATCTGATATATTGCATCACTAATATGAAGAGGTTGAACATACAAAACAAACATGTTTTGTCTCAATTCCATTTTTGCGTAATAGTCAATCACATTGCCATTTGGTATATTTTAAGAAAAAGACCTTCATCTGTTACAAAGAAGCATATTTTATTAACCATAATAATTTGATTAATAAGGCAAATGGTATGCAAATACGTGCTCTGTCATTTCGAAGGACAAAATATGATTGTGTGTGGCCTTCATTTTTAATTAATAAAATTTCATATCCTCAGTGTTCACGAAGAAATAAATAATGAAGAATTGCATTTATGGATTCTCCGAAATATCAGAAACTAATAAGTTATTCCGTTTTCTTATCATAATTTGCAGAACTGATTAACTAATTAAGCAAACAAGGAAAAAAAGAAAACGTTTTGCTTTCTGTACCTTTTTACTTTTATATTTCCAATGTTTTTCCATTTGATAAAATTTAATAATGATATAATTTTTTCATTAATAATTTGTGAAATTTATAATATTTGCTATATAAATGCATTAATTAATCTGGCGTTAGAAAAGATTAAATTCCCCAGAAAGCAAATTGTATATCAATTATGTCTAGATTAAAAGAGAATAAATACACTAGTAGAAAATTATACCAACACCAAGAAAAAAATTAATTTAGACGAATGAATTTAGACAAAGCATTTAAGATACATCTGTGTAACATGTTGATTTGATTCAAGTTTCAAGGTCACATGTTAAAGTATGCGCGAGAAGAGCGATTTCAAATGTGAAATGGTGATTACATTAATAACCTCTGTAGTCTCAACGATTTTGTATGCAAGCATGCATTGTGTCCTGCAAGTGCCGTATATCTTTTTGTGGGATGGAGTTCCGTTCCTGTTGCACTTGGTCACTAAAGTCAGCAACTGTCTGTGCTGATTGTTGATGACACGATGTGCCGTTTAATGTCAAATATGTACTTGAGGGGAGAAACATTTGGTAATCTCGGAGGGCATCAAAATTTTGTAGAGCACGTTGGGTGATAACGATATATAGACGAATATTAGAGTTTTTGCATAACGTTTTTTTATCGTCCGATATTTTTTTCTTCCTAGCACGCATGCTCATAGGAAACATTGTACCTATTGCGCATGCGTATCTGTAATACTGCACTAGTGAGCTATTCCTATGAGCATGCGCGCTAGGAAGGAAAATACGATAAAAAAACATCGGACGATGAAAAAACATTATGCAAAAGCTCTCTATTATCCGTTTGAAAGACGCTCTCTGGAATTGTGATTAAAAATGGTAACTCAATCGGTTCTATAACAAATTTTCTGTCGAGATGCGGAGGATAATGACTAGAAGGCTTTTACTGTTATAGTAAATTGCTGCCCAGACCATAATTCTTAGTGTAGGTCTAGTGTGTCTACGACGCAGATAGACTGGCTCCAAGCGCTCACCTGTCTTCCAACATACGGCCATCACTGGCACCAAGACCCGTCAAAGCATATCAGATCTCCACTCCGCCTTTCAAAGAGCTCTAGCTTGGCACCACTGAAATCGAAGATGACGGTAATTATGGTTAGTGGCATGAATGCTTCAGCTGTTCCTCAAGTAATCGATTTGTTATCGTTTGCTGAGTCACTCTAGTGCCAACAGAAGCTCGAATTTCTGCTGCATTACGATGCGCTACAACTATGCGGCATATATGACGGTCGTCTCTCTCGGTAGTGGCACATGTGTTGCCGGGACCTTATCTTCTTGAGACAGTACTTTCCCATGACAACCCATCAACAATTATCCACAATGGATACATCCCTGCCAAGCCTTTCTGCATTATCACGAAAAGAGAATTTACCTTCTCATATCCCTATTACACTGCCTCGTTAAAACTCAGTAAGTTGCTAATACTATCTTTTTCGTCTAATTAAAGAAATTCTTGACAATGTATCTCACAATACCCAATCTGTAATATAAATAATGCTCACAAAGTTTACATTGCGTATTTAAAGCAAACAATTTTTTTTTTATGTTCATAGTGGTACTACCAGCGCCACTCTTACCCACATAGCACGAAATTTGAATAGTCATGTTCAGATGTGCAAACACCCACGCAACTTTCGTTTCTCAAACGCAATTCCTTCTTGGTGTTGAGTGCCAGTTACCTGATGCAGCACTAGTGGGCTGCAGTAAAACATCAATATAATTGGTGTTGAATTTTATTCTCCTAAAGGGTAGAATCCTTAATTGGGTTATCATTTCGCTTGAAATCTAATATATTAACTCATTTGATACGATGTGATATCACAGTACTACTCATTAAATGAAGTCGTATGCGAAATATTGTATTGCGAAAAGAAAGGATCTCCTCGCAGAAACCAGATAATGAATAGTCATTTTTCAAAAGTCTTGTCCCAGGAAAAGGATTGGATATAAAATGTCATCATTATAATGCTTTTCTGTCCGTTTGGAATTTTACCCTATCCCTTATTAAATTTGTTTCAATATCACTTCGGTTTCACTGAAATTCGGTAGGCTATGCTTTTTACTGTATTTTAATGGTTTTCTGGATCTTCTATGGCATAAAGATAACTGTCTCTGTATTGCCAGCTGCATTAGAAATAATAAAAAAAATTTTTAATAAATGTTCGTATATCTAATTTTTAGTAAATAAAGCTTCTAAAACGTATATCTGTAAAATGTCAAAATTAACAATTATTTATTTAAACTAAATTAACTGTTATATTTCGAAATTAACTATCATATTACTAAATTATTATCATAAATATATTTTAACAACTATTTCCAAACCATTACCCACACAATTTTCACTACGTTAATTTCATCAGGATCAGGCTACAAGTCATATATGCTCTGTGTTTGGAAAAAATGAGAAACGAAACCAGAATTGAGGTTATTCCAATTAAATGCATCCCATCCAAGCCCCCGAAGTGTTTCGTAAAGAGAACCTAAGACTTCGTCATTGAACCTTGGACTAACTCGATTTTTCTGGGTATTTCCTGTAAATTTTGTTCTTGTTCTGCAGGCTCTATATGTGCTAGCATAGCAGTTTTTCATTCTAATTATTTAGCAACATTAATTGTAACAAGAATATAATTTGATTAATGTGGTTGTTAAGTGATGAAATATGAAATGTGTCATTTTAACTAATTTATGATTTTCATGACTTGTTCTTATAGTTTTCCTCAATGATTAACGTGTCAAAAATTGATGACAAAACATTCGGTGAAAATCGATTGTTTCATTTTGTTGAAAAATGAGTCATTATAGAAAATCAATATTATTATGTCAATGATGTTTAGACTGATTGGCTACTATGTAGGAAATATCTGCGTAATAGTGTTATGTGTAAATTTTTCATTGTGTTTTCTCCTTTTAATAAAATGAGGTTTGTTGAAAATAACATGTTTGTCATTGATTTGGGTTCTAACTAATTTATTTTGAATTTTGTTGATGTGTTTTTTCCAAATACGTCAAAAGGAAGTGAGGAATGTTATTTATTATTATAATTTTTCGATCGCAGTAAATTGTTTTGTAAATATTTCCAGGGAAAATTCATGCTCTTTCAAAACAAAAACCATAATACTATTATATAAAACAAAACTTACCTACACGTTTATTGAAATTTTGCACTATTAAAAAAAACTTTTAAGTTATACCATTACTATTGAACTAATTAGAAAACTAATAATAATAACTTTATTTTGATAAATTTAATTTAAGTGCAATTTATTTTATTTGCATATATTTTTTATTTTTCAAATATTTTCAACGTCACATTTATATTTTCTCCTATTTTTAAAAAAAAATATTTGTATTGCAATTTGCTTAAAATTTACATTGATATGATTATTAGTCCACGCACTTAGCCATTGTCCTTAAGGCTAGTGCTCACCAAGGCGACAAGATGCAAGCGACCAAAATTTGACCTCACCGCGGTCGCCTGAAACCGGTTTGCAGTTCGCCGCGTGGAGTAGCCCAACTTTCAACTTCAAGCGGTTTTTCACTATGCGTAATGCTATTTCTGACATTTCGCTGTGAAAGGGTCGAAAAAATTTGGTCGCTTGCATCTTCACGTCTCTCGCCTCGGTGGGAACGAGCCTTTATAATTAATCAATTTTTGTTATCTCCAAAAGTTTATTTTTCACATTTTAAAGCAAATTCTTTTGTTAAAACAATTTCGTTTTTATCATTTTTAGAGCAATAAACTATAATTTTTTTATTTATTATAATTATTATTATTTTTTTTTTTACGGTTGTATTGTTATGCATCAAATGGAAAATGAATTGATCTGCAAAATAATTTTATCTTTGAATGTTATCGTGGACAAAGAATTTTTATTTAGGGGGAAAAGAACGTTCAACACTATTTCAGTATAAAATAAAAAAAATGAATACACACTACAGAGATAGTGCCAGATATGATATCTTTGATAACCTTTGAATTAGAGTTGAATAAAGTAGGGATTTGTTATAGTAACCTCATATATCTAAATACTTTTTGCCAACTTTAATTAATTAGTTTTTGAATCGTTGTTATCAATGTATTTTTTAAAAGCAGTTTGAGTATCAATTGCCTGTTATTTCTAGTTCCCGAGTTTATCAAAAAGCAGATAAAAAACCTTTTCTTTCAGCAACTTTTGTTAAACCTTCAATAAGCGACGTTTCTTAATTCTTCATTTTTTTCCCTAGGAAGTAATTTTTCTTTCGTCTATATTTAACAAAAATAATAATAATAAAAAAAATGAATGTGGAGTGATAAGTTTTTATCTGTCACTGACTTGTGGTAGAAGTAGGTCTCATTCTAGTCTATTTCGAAGCCAAAGTTTCAAGTCCTAAATTTGTGTAATCTGTCCAGATAGCAGGATTCCGCATTCTCAATTTTTTACTGACCTTCCATCCAACCAAGTATACAAATGTCTTTTTGACGTAATCTGTCTGGTTGTTCAGTTTCAAATTCCGGAAAGAGTGCTGCTTGTTGAATGATAAGCAGTTTTTCTATCAGTAACTTGTAGCAGAAGTTGGGCTGGTTCTAGCCCAATTCCCCTAAGTGTGGCGCCGAGCATGGGAAACCAGACCAAGGGCAGAGAAGTCACTATTCAAAGGGCGCATCAAGGTTACCGGAAAGCTCGGATCGGGTCCTCTTTCGAACCACCTGGCCCTTTTTCTTTTTAGTTTTATTTCACGTGCATAATAGTTGTGAAGGTGCAAGTACTATTCCCCCTCCGTAAATCTAACGTGGGACCTTTCAAAAGATTTTCTATGAACGTTGTAGCAAATTCTCCATACATATTTTTTTTTTCTTTACCTTCCCTTGATGGGATTCTGATATTTTTTTTGTGTGTGTGTTTGACCTGGCGAGTCAAGGACATTTCTTATCGAGGCAGCTATACCTTCTTTTCGGAGTTGCGAAACTGGCTTAGGTTGTCAGATTTGTTTCGTGATGGTAAAAAGCTGAAAGTTGTGTCACTGACTGACTAAAGACATCCTTTACATTAAAAATTGTCTTTCGAAATGCAGCATGTAGAGTTAATAGCGTTTCTTCTGCATATGGTTTAGTGCAAATTCATTGTTCTTGAAGATCTTTTTTTATTTTGAGTTTTCGCAGCATAGGATAATCTAGAATTATGTTAATGGTTTTCATTAAATTGGACATCAAATTTGTATTTACCATAAAAAAAACTATTATTAGGTTTTTTTTTTTTTTTTTTTAATTCCTGCTTTCTCTCTAGAATTTTTACAACAGTCTTCTTCCAGTTTGTAAAAGAAAGTTGATGTCTAAAACAATGGTACAATGACCCCTTGTTATATCGTGCATTCAGCTATATCATTCTTTTTTACTTGCTTTCATGAATTTATGATTTGTAACCAGCAGAGAATGAGTGGATTGTGGATCAGTATATTGACATTGGTAAAAAAGTATTTAAAAAAAAAATGGTAATGTGTAAGTTGCCATTTCAAAAAGGTTTTTAAGTTTGTTGGTTTTACTAGATAACATTAAATTTCTGAATTCTCTTCTATTCCTCTTCTACTGTATGATATTTTACTTAAGAAATTAATACTATCGATTAATATTTTATAATAAATAATACAGTAGATTCTTGGCTATTCGACACATTCAGTTAACCTTCTTATATAAAAACTTATATTTTGCTAACTGTAGATTTCGATAAACCGAAACCAATATAAACTTTTTTTCCTACCATTTATTTTATATCATCTTCAAATTTACAGTGCTTTTTGTCTTTTTAATTTAAATTATTTTTACTTATAATATTTTACTTATTCTAGGTATTTTATTTGTTTAGTTTATAGTATATATATACATAAATATTTGCACACTTTAAGTAAATCCTATTAGTAGTAATTGTACTTAAAAGTTCCCTGTTAATTGATATACCTTTGGTTCCATGAGTGTGACAATCGAAAGTTTATTATATTTAAAAAAATTTTAATTAATGAAATAAAGAGTTTTAACTAATAATATTAGAGAGTTTTTGCATACCGTATTTTTATAATACGGTATTTTTTTTCTCCCTACCGCGTATGCTCATAGGAAATTGCGCATGCGTATCTGTAATAATGTTTCCTATAAGCATGCGCGCTAGGGAGAAAAAAATATCGTATTATAAAAATACGGTATGCAAAAACTCTCTATTATTTAGTGAATTTATCATCTTAATAAAGGAAAACATCTGCTAAATGTTTATTTATCGTATCCTGATTTCAATTACAATATGTAACTTGATGAACTGTTCATAGCTTTATATTCTGTTGTAGAAAATTCATTCATGTGTCTGTTATTTAATATCTCCGTCGAAAACTTCTCGCTGTTAAAAAGTAAGTTTAGAAATGACCTTGTCTTCCAAATCGAAGTCATTTCGTTCCATTAAATCGAACTGAACTGGCCTCGCCAATTTTAGTTTAACCAATAAAAGCTCGGTTATTTTCTTTTCAAATTTTATTTTAGGGATATTATTTCCTAAAAGAAGAGTAGCAAGAAGTCATTTCAAGAATGACTCAGAATGTGAGGAATGATATTTGATTGTTTATCTTTAAAAAAAAACCTCATCGCTGTGTCGTGTGTTGAAAATAAATTCAGTACAGAAGCTTTTGTGGTAGAAATTTCTATTTTTTGCATTACAGCTATATTGGCATTAAATCGCTGAGCTTTACTTAATAAATGCATGCGCAATGTGGAATGATATTTCAAATATAGCATTAGCATTATTCTAACAGTTTGCAAAAACTGTCAATTTCAGTATTAACAGAATTAAATATTAATTATTTTTAAAAAGTAAAATATTTGTATAGATGAGAAAGTAATAGATTTAATTTAATGAAAAGCGTAAATTCTTACAGTGAAAGGAGCTAATTTTTGTCTGAGATCATTGAGCTCTTGTTAAAATACTGATACAATTGTAAGATATCTAAAGTTTATTTAAACAATCATTTAAGTGAATTATCTATACAGTCCATAAGGGCCAAAAACGAATGTAGCGAAAATAATCGCCTCTCGCAAAAGCATGTTTCTCAAGAGTGAACCCACAATGAGTCAGTTCGTAATCGGGCATCATGAGCAATCGAAGACTGGAGGTTTGCCTGGGTAAAAGTGCATTTTCTGCTTTGAACATATGGTAATTGTTCAAAGCCCCGTGCAGTTCTTATAATTTTTATTATAAATATTGGAATTTTCATTATTTCATAATTTTGTTCCTTTTTTCAAGATTTTTAATTATTATTTTTCCGATGTAACTTTATGTAACAATGTTTATTTGACCTTAAAATTATAAAAAAAAAATAAAAAAAATGTTTATTTTATTATTTTTAAATTAAATTCATATGTAGAGTTGCATAAGAATCATAATTATATAAGTATGGCCATCAACGCAAGACTGAATTTATGACCTTGGAATCACCTTGTTGCTATCTCAGCTGCAACTTGATCGTTAGAATGTTCACCTTGTTTCTTACCCTCTTTTCAAGGGAAGAGGGGGGTCAGACGTTTCCGGGGTGCTTACAGTTTTCCCCTTGGATTATATATATATATGGAAAAAAGCCGGTGGTGGTTATTGTTAGTCGCCTATAACCTACCTTTAAGATCGAACCATTTGGGAGAGAGGGGAAAAAAATATTTTTTTTATACTTGTGAGGAATGCGTGTCCTTTTGAAATAGTATGAAACTTTTTTTTTTTTTTTTTGTTGCATAGTTTTTTTTTTTTTTTTTTATGGGTTTTTTTTTTTTGTAGTTTTTTTTTTATCTCGCTTGTAAAGCGTATAAGTTGAATAAAATAAAAATTTTAGATCTTGTTTTATCAGTCTTTATTTGGAATTGAAGTTATTTTTATTGTATCGATTATTTTATCGTTAAGAAACCTTTATTATTGATTGATAATTTTAATCGCTACCTTTTTAATGTTTTGGAAAAAATTTCATAACGATGATTCTATCGCCCGTTAGATATCGTGGAGTATTTCAGAAGTTGACCTTGGTGATCTAATCAATGTTTTATCAGTCGATTAAAATTTATTCTTATAGTTTTTATCGTAGTATTAACGTTATGCATAATTTTATATTTAAATTGAATGCACATACCAATTTTGTTTGTTATAAGTGTTTCTTTTCTTAACTGTTAGCTTAACAGATTAATTGTAAAGTAATCAGTTTTTCAGTATCTTGTATTAAAGTGTTGATTCACTTTTAAATATCTTAGTGCAGCTGGTGGTATATATCTATATATATTTAATTACCGATTATACTTAATTATTTATGATTGTATTTAATTACTAATATATATATTTAATATAAGCCAATAATGAAAGATGTAAAAAAGTTAGGGAAGCATTATTTTTAACATTGATGTAAAACTAGGATTTGTGGTTTGAAAAAGTTTCAATTTCAATTCTTTCCATTTGCCTTTAATTAATTAGATATATATCTCTTAAAAATATATTTAATGAATCTATTATTTTTGACATCTTATATTGTGAAATTTATTGCACCATAATTCACCGATTAACTTCTATTCAAAATATATTAATATTGGATATAAAATAAACAAGATGTAATCCAAAATATTCTTAAAAATTTCTCTTTTTTAGAGTCGTTTTTAATTCACTCTTTCCCCATTGATTGCTGTATGATAGTATTTTTGTATGTGAATGGTGTAAAAATTCTTAAAAATTTCAAGTCTTGAATAGATAAGAGATTTTTTCCCCCTCTTGTCCATGAAAACTACAAATATTAAGTGGCGTTCAAGCCATTAACTGCCTTGGTGAATATTCAGTTATTTTGTCCTTGTCTAAGTGCTTAAGTCTTTTTCATCCTTTTGACTGCTGCAATGAAATGCAAATTTGCCTATTCAGATCGCTGATCCAGAGATGTCTCACGGAATGAGAACACAAGCACGCCAGCTTTGAATGACTTCCACCATTTTGGCATTCTTTCCATCTTTTTTTTTTTTTTTTTTTTTTTCTCTTCTACGATTTATAGTTGGCACAATGTCAAGGATCGATAACTTGTATTTCTGCTTTCTGGTGACGTACTTTCAAAGCTGTTAGTACCGTGGTAATTGAGGTAATTCATTTCGTTTTCGTTAGGATAGGTTCGTAATTGTTGCAACTTTCAAACAACATACTTCCTTTAATAGGTTTTCGGTGTGAAAATATCTGAGGCGCATATTAAAATGAAATTATCAGAAACCTTCTGATAATATGTTTTAAGTTTACCATTATTTTAATTAATTTTCTATGTATAAAAATCATGCTGTCTGAACACTGTAATCTAAATATTGGAATTGATTTTCAAATTTGTATATTTAGAAATGAAATTTATAAATTTGTTACCATGTTTACTACCTGGAAAAATTATTTTTGCAATGACCTTCATAATTTTAGTTTATAAAATCTGTTAAATATATCAATTCAAGGCTGAAATCCTTAGTTGTAGGAATTAGTACTATATATAAGTATTTTGATAACTATTTATTAGTTTATCATTTTCTATTTTGTACATAAAGATTAATAATACAAGCTTTTTCACAAAAATTTTTATTCACTAATATTAAGAAGTTAGTTGCAAACTTAATATTGCCAATTAGTTATTTTCCACATTTATGAATGTCAGCATTTTAAATAACGAAAAGTCAATTTTTATTCAATTACAGTGAAATGGAGATTAATTTCAGTGTAGTTGTTAAATAAAAACCAATGATGCAATTATTACTAGTTCAATGAGTACGAAACCGAAAGTTTCTTTCGTATTTTCTCAAGTTATATGAATTATCATGTAAATTAAGAAAATATGAAGTAGACTTGTAAATTCTCAACCAATAGTTTCCTAAGTATAACGAACAAGAAATCCTATTTAACACTATTTACGCTTAAAATAAATAAATAAACAACGCATTTTTCCCCCATTGAAAAGCTTAACTAAAATAAGGATTTTAATAGTAGTTCCACTTGTTTACCAGTACCCTTTCCTCTTCATTAGCTATGCTCTATTCCAATTGTTTCAATCGTTAGAGTATGTAACTGCTGAGAAATGATTTAAATTGTTCCAATTTCCAACCATTAGCATTCGCAATTGCTACAGACACAACAATAATAGGTGAAAAATTACCCATTTTCAATTTTACTAGGATTGAATTTGCATGTATTTGTTGAGTGAAGTTGTATAAATAAAATGTTTCCTTTTTATTTTTCTTACTTTTGATAAAACAACGAAATACTATCGATATTTCTGAATAAATATGCATAGTGATATATAAATTCCATAATGTGAAAAGATTGTTTTGCTTTTTTGAAAGGAACGAGGAACTAATTATTAAAATTTGTATATGTTATATATATTAAATAAAAGATGCACGAATCCATCTCATTTTTCATTTCTGGCTTTCTTACGAAACAGAATAAAATTGTTTAAGTTACAAGCAATTTTAATCTTTCTGAATTGCAAAGGATATATTCATACGCAATAAGTACAGCCAGATAAGGAAAAAGATATAACTCTAACAATGCTTTTTGAATTTGATTTTGCAGTATTTTTTCTATTATTTACTGTCTTCGTTAACCTTATTTGTAATTGATTAAATCACAATATTATACTGGGAAAAATACAATTATTCGCAAATTATTGCATGTAAATTTCTAAATTACGCCATTTTTTAAAAATCTTCATTAATATAGTTAAAAACTTGTAAAATGTATTTTCACCATATTCAATCATATTAATATTGATATACAAGTACACTTATGCATTTTGTTAATAGAAATTTTTTTGACTGTATTCGTAAAAACTATGTACTATAAAATTATACTGTAAAATATTGTTTTTATTTCTTTTTTTATATTAATAGCTACTTGTACACAACTATCATATTTTTTTTTCTCTTAAATTGTAACGTAACTCTATCGGTAATAAATGTTAAATACGAGCATTTTCGCTACATTCGATTAACGAATCTAAACAAATATAAATTCCTGTTCTTAACACAAAAGAAATCTTAAAAAAAAAAAAAAAAAAAAAAAAAAAAAAAAAAAAAAAAAAAACCCTTTAACAATTACTTCATTCCTTTTCTTCACTATTAACAACTACTACTGCTATTATTTTATTCTTCTTAGTTGTTCTATCGATTTTTCGGTGAAGCTATACAATGCAAATAAATTCTTTTGACGACCACCGTTCAATGCTTAGGGGAAAGGAGAAAAAAAAAAAATATCGATCTAAAAAAAAGCTGCTTCTTTTATCACATAATGCCTTTTCTCCTTCTTTGAACTTGCTATATCTCTTAAGCTTAGTGATGAGATGCCATAAATTCCAGACGCTTTTACTGCGTAGTTGATGAGGGAGATAAGTTTCCTTTCTCAATTCGATAAATCCTTTGATAACCTTTGCTGAAACAGTGGTGACATTAATCATGCGTTATTTCCCGTCCCCCTATCATTATGTTCGTAGCACAGTCAACCAGATGTAAATAAACTTAAGTGTTTCTAGTTGCAGAATTACACGAGTTTTCATAAGATTACTTTTTGACTGAGAATAATTTGAATTCACTTTTCTTTTTCCTTTCTCGTCCATATTGTCCACAAATTAAATCACATTTATACACTTTGCAACGTTAAGTAAATTTTTGTTGCTGTTAATATTTACAGAATATAGAATTGATCTTAAAAGTGAAATACATTGAAAGATATAAATTGTTTTTATCAATGCAATAATAATGAAATCACCTTGATAAAAATGGGGGGAAAATCACACTTGTGTCAGCATTTTTTCTGAATATCGTTGTCAAGCCAGTGACTTAATTTTCTGATAAGAGTTTTGAATTTTGTTTTGCTTTAAGAGTTATTGATAACAGCATTGATAAAGTCTTGTAATTGAAATTATTGAGTGTTACGTTGTACTACAATTATTAATGGTATGCATTGTTTGTTTGATTATTTTAGTTATTTCTGTAATAATTCAAATCAGAATAAATTATTTTTCTGATTTGGATTATTACTTATTGATTTAATTATAATTTATTTTTAATAAATTTCATAAAATTTAATTTCTAGAAAAATTATAATTATTATAGACATTAACAAATTAGTATGTAATGTAATCATTATATGCGTTTATTAATTATATATATCGGTGAAATACCCGATGAACAGTAAGAGAATATCATATGTTGCATAAAAATAAAATTGTTAACAAAATAACGCAATTTTAATAATTTTTTTTTTCGTAGTAAAATAAATAATTAGACACCAAATTCTGTATTATTTCAAGGGCCTTTCTAATGCAGTTGGGAAAACATTTGTCTTTTTGAAAATATTTTACTTTAAAATAGTTTTTTAATAGTTTACAATTAAAAATAGTTTAATAATTTTAAATAGTAAAAATAGTTTAATAGTGCTCAATAGTTTACAATTTAAAAGAATAAAGATAGCATTTATATGGTTTTAATACTATTTCGTACTATCTCAATTATGCTTCTTTTTTATGGGTAATTAAAAAAAGTGAAGCTTGTTACGGGTTAATTAGTAATTAGATTTTAATTTATGCTTAAGAAACTAATGATGTTTTTGTTGTTACTTGAGCCCCATAACCGCAACGAATATTCGTTCTCAGTTTGAATAGCATTGGCAAAGATCACGTGACCAAAACATGACTGATTTGGGCACAAGAGCAAACATACACAGTCATTATAGTGTTAAGAATTCCAAGTTACCACGTGCTTTAATCTTGACGTATTTTTATAAGTTTCACATGTTTTAGCATCGCATATCTTGTGTAATTAAATATATCTCTCGATGTTTGTATAATCAATATGAAATGCAAGAGTGAAATGCGAATGTCATTGAAATCTGAAGTGACAATGTTTGGATACAGCTGCAGTTGCTCGGTTGGATAGTGATTTTCCACAATGGCGTAAGTGTGAATTTGAAAAAGAACATTTTGTTTTTCGCCTTTGATTGTACTTATATTGATTCTTATTATAATCATATTTTTGTTTCGGTAAATAATTATTTTCATTTATAAGATAAAAGTTTACAAAATATTTTGTTTGAATCTTTATTTAATTTTAGAATTCTGAGTGATCATGAAGTATGTCATAAGATTATTAAATTCAAATTTAAATGTTTAAGTTACTTTTAAAATTCATCAACTTACCTATCTAAGGAAAGGAATGGACAAAAATAAGCTGTTTTAATATTTTGATCATATGTATGATACTCAGTATTTGAATTGTTTACCATTGAGGCTTTTAATTCTGCAACAAATTTCAATTGTACTTTTACTTAATTTGTACTATTATGTTAATTTCAGTGTATATATTCATTTATATAATTTTCAGTAAACTAAAATTTTTAAATTGATCATGAAATTTGTTCGTTAGGTTGCAAAGTACTTTTTTAAAATTGGTTCATCTTTCTTTTTTTTCTTTTTTTTACTCCTCTTAAACGTTGTTTAGAAAACATTCAGAATTTATTTTCTTTAATTAGTTTAAAACCAGTGAAGTACAATTGAAGTGTGAAAAATATGCCAAAACCATGCGAATGACAATCTTATATCATTAACTATTACGTGAAAAAAAAAAATATTTCATGAAGTTAAATTTGTTTACAAAATTATAATTATGTAGATATGTTGCATTTATTATATTTAAAAGCTGTATAGTAAAATGTAAAGCATGGGATGTCGTGTAATATCTACCAATTCACAGTTAACACACATAGAAAACTATGCACAGCACTCCTAACCATTCCTATATTAGTAAATGTAAGAAGTTAATATACTTTTGAAAAAAACCCGAATGTTTATTAAACAAGAAATCTACATAATAAACTATAATTTGATTGTTTAAAGGGAAACAAACCCACACTTTTAGTATCGAAATCAATGCAATATTTTGAAAAGTTATTTATTACCAATTCATGTTACATTATCGACTTAGAGATTTGTTAGTATTGTATCACAGTCATGCAACGTAAAAGAAAGCAACAAATTTAATGTTTCTTAAAATATCGTATCGACATCACTAAAATTATCTGCTGTTATTAAATACGTAATTATGTACCTATTTATGCACACTTTTCTACACTTTTTTTTTTATTAAGGTAAATAAGTTTCCTAAATTGCACAGAAAATAATTATATAAGCTTGATCTGTATTTCATTATTTATTTATCAAATACTGCAAAATAGTAATATTTTATGTAAATTATTATGTACTCTTACATAAATTTTAAATGATTTACTATTTAATTTTAATGCTTCTAATATAAGCTCTGACTTAAGTAAAAAAGAAACTTGATTCTAAAATACTTTTCAACGGATTTTTTGGGGTTACTGCTAACATTGACAAAAACTTTCAAACGTGTTGTTTACGAAAGGGTCAAAATTCTCTGGCTATAGGAATTTTGTTTACAACTGGAAATTCTTGAGCTTGTAGTTATTGAGCAGTTTTCTAAGAAAGGTAACCCTCCCCTCACTCAGCAATAGGGGAGATTGTTTAGTATGTGAGGGGTGGGGTCAAGTTTCCTAAATATTTGACCTTACCATCTGGCTAGCCATATTCTTCACCCAACCCCCATGGTAGTGTTCCGGTGCTGTGTGATTTGGAAATAACCTTATTTGAACTCTAAACGAAAACATAGTCAAACCATAAAGATTACTATTCTGAGTCAAACAACTGAGGCCCCCAACTCAGCATGAATCAGCGACTAGCAAATCTGGCCATAGAACTTGTTACTTAGTGAACTTGTTTTGCGAGTTCATGGGGTTTTTGAATGTCTTTTTCGAAGTAAGGGTTCGGCATACAAGACCCCAACGGCGCCGAGTTGGCGAATCTTTATACACTTATTATTCATATAAACCAATCAACTGCTACAATTTTATCATGTATATTAACATTAGACGATTTTATAATAATAATAAAGCAGTATTTCCCAGAAAATTTTAATATTGATTTTTCGCAGGATGAAAAATTTCCCACCTCAGTTATTTCTGTTGTAATTATCATTGAATTATTTATTTTAAATTATATTGGAATTCAGTACTATTACGTGTAATTTAGATTGGATGTGATTTCTCACAATATTAACAGGAAATAATTCTTGCTTTTGTGAAATATAGTTATTACGAGCTACTTAAAGGTTTTCATCTGCTTTAAAAAATTGATCTTTATAATAATGGTAATGATTTTGTTAACGAATTAATCAATATTGTTATTTTTATCAGAATAAAACTATGCAAATTTTTAAAATTATTACTTCACAAACTTATCTGATAAAAAAAAAAAAAAATTATCGTATAAAAATGTAAAATTAATTTAAAATTAAAATTTTTTTTGTGTTAACATTTTTAGAAAGTTATTAGATAATATTTTTTCATTTTATCTAATCACTTACAACTGTAAATTTGGTTATTTTATTATTTGTTTTAAACAATATACAAAAATTAACTGATTTGTTTCGGGTGACTTAGCGTTGTTGTCAACGGTTTTTGTATAAATTAGAATGAGCTATAATTTCATTACACAATTATAAATTATTAAAATTATTTTCCGTTTTTGATTTCGTTACCAAAGAAAAGAAACATGATTTAAAATCTCAAGGTTATCGTGAATGAAAATTTCTTAATTCCAATGCTGTTCAATATCTTCTTTGATGATATTGTTTAATACTTAGTAGTGTAATCTGATTTTAACGATGTAAGCGTTTTGAGATTTCATTTAAAAAATTGCTTACATTTAAATTAAAAAATGTTCACACAGTTAAGTTATTTGTTTGAAAATTCACCCAAATACTTCTTTAAAAGGTCACATTTATATAAATTTGTATTCTCACATAGTTTGCTTTATTGTTTTTCTGTTGTGTTCATTTTTCCGAGTGCTGTTACCTTAACCATTCAAATTAACCATATAAGATAGCTGAAAAAAAATCATAATGTCGAATTTAATCCGAATTATTCCTGCTTTGACATCAAATAACTTTTAATAAATATAAAGAAACCAGTTTTGATACATTATGTAATCGGTGCTTGATTCTGTGTCATTTACTGCACTTGGACCATTTGACATTGAAATTCTTTATCTTTATGCTTGATTCCATTTATAATATCTTATATGCTTGAATAATTATATCAGTAGATGAAAATATGTTAAGAAATAGCCAGATTTTTAATAGCATTATCAATAGTTAAGGATGTGTTAAAAGAAAGAAAATCATTTTTTGTTTTAAAAATATCAAGATATTAATCCTTATTTGATTCTATGGATTTTTTGTTTTGTTGAAAATTTTTGCATATGTTAATCACATTACTGAATTTTTCTATAAAAGCGAAAAAAAAAAAATGTATAGTTTTTTTATGTCAATTTCTTTTTGTATTATCGTAAGATTTTGAATTTCAAATTTTGATATCTTGTTTTCAATTATTAATGACGGTAAAAATAGCAAATGGATGAAACGGGGGGTGAAATGTCACAATGGGTGAAACGTTCGTTATTTCCACCATTTTTGCTAATATATGGATGTATATAGCACATGAATTGTTCATGTATGTGTTGTCCAAAATCCATGATGTCCAACGCAGGTGTCAGATGGTGCGAGTTCAGACCATTAATTTTGAAAATAAACATTTGAAATGCTCAACTTAGGTTTTTCCCCCCTCTTTCTATAGTTTAATAAATATTAAACATAGTTTAATTTGTTTAAAAACATTAAGTATAGTTTAATAAATATTAAACATAGCTTAATTTGTTTAAAAACATTAAGGATAGTTTAATAAATATTAAACCGTGGTCGTTCATTATTTACAGAGTATAAGCTTGCGTAATATTTCATTCTTGGGAACAAGTCTTGACTGCCAACTTAAACTAAGAAATAAAAAAAAAACATAGAACTGAAATCTGTTATGGGCTGAAAAAGTCGTGGGTAGGAGACAAATTCCTTTGTCATGTCTGGGATTTAAAAAAAAAAAAAAAATTGAGCATTTTCAGAACTGACTATCGTGACGGTAGTATTTTCCGTGGGAAGTGGTTTCCGAACAAATTCTACATCGTTCACGTGAATGATTATGTTCGTCGCGTGCTACACGACTTTGTAGGTGGTTTGAAAAAAAAAAAAAAAAAAAAAAAATGGCGTGTTCGTAGAACGTTTTTCGAGTTCTGATTCATTGAATTTCATTAAAGTTTTCTCCGAATACGAAGCATTAGTGTTCTTAACATGTTCCGGGTTGGATGCTATGGTGACCTTATTCTGAAAAACTGCAAAAGCTTGTCAGAATTCAAGTTCATGTGGTTCGGAAATCGTTTGTCTAATGATATTTTTTTGTGACACATTTTTTGATTGAGTAATCTGAATCAAGATAAGAATTGGATTTGTTTCACCACAAATGCTATTGTATGCAAAAATTGCTCGATTTTGTCCTATATCTTGTGGAAATTTCTACAGGACAAGTAATTTCTGAACTTTTTTGAATTAATATTAGTGAGCAAAAGTTAAAAATTATTATTACTGAATATTTTTTTAATATGTTTGTACTTCGTGAGTATTAAAATGTTTTCAAAAATTTCCTTTAATTATCGCATGAATTTTGTCTTCTATTGCAAGAATTGTGAATTTGAGACGATATTGTAGTTTTAAACTGGTGTTTAACCTGATAATCTTAAAGCTAGTATTTGAAATGTTTACTGTGCCTATTTTTCAAAGCATTAATATCTAACTATTTTAGCAAGATAAATAAATGTTTAAGATTGTTAGTTGGTATTCTGTTGTTACACAAAACGTTAAGTGATGATTTTTCAGTTAATAGAGAGTTTTTACATAACGTTTTTTTATCGTCCGATATTTTTGTCTTCCTAGCGCCATGCTCATAAGAAACATTGCACCTATTGCGCATGCGTATCTGTAATACTGCACTATTCCTATGAGCATGCGCGCTAGGAAGAAAAATATCGGACGATAAAAAACGTTATGCTCTAATATCCAAGAAAATGGGATAAACTTATTGCTTATTATAATTACTTTTGAAATGGCCTAAACATATTTGACTCATCAACTGTTAACTTTTATATTATAACATTATCTGGGATTGTCCTTTCATTTATTTGTTTCATAATTTTTAGAATTATCCAAAATATTTATTGATTCTGTACTCGTGTTTTCTCGCTGAAATTCATCCTACAGATTTAAATTAATAAAATACCAATATTATCATCGCGTTGCCATTCAACTTTTACATTTAGTTCTTGATTTCATTGCAAAAGCGGTATTGTTGAATTTCAATGCTCAGTTCACTCGTTCGTGATTAAGCATCTTCTGAAGCGGAAAAGTAGCCAAATTCATTCCTGTTCGTGCGTATCGCTGCCAAAATGGGAATGACGCTGTTCGGTAGAATTTATGAAGAGCCGGATTGATTTATGTGTCAATCGATTTCTCATATAAGCCGGCAGGAGGACGCCAGTATCCCCCTCCTTTTTTTTTTCTTACACAAACCTGTTTGAATATGTGTTTTAAGTCGCAGTGATGCTGAGAAAGGTAGGGAAGCGGATGATTGAGAATTGCAAAATGCAGCTCGTACCGCTTGAGCGACCAACCCAGATCAAAAACCGTAGTAGGCGGATTTTGCCTGCAGGCGCCTACAGTTTTGTATACGGTGGAGAAGCGCGGAAGCATGTATTTTGCAACGTTGCAAGCGCAAAAACCCTGGGACGAAGTGGAATAATTTTCTTGGCGTTTCTTTCCGCAGAAGAAAGAGTGAATGTTATAATGGGACTTCAGTTATTGCTTTTTCTTTTCAGTCTCTTTTATAAAACTAATTGTTTTGTTAGAACCGGTTATGTATCGACCCAGCTGTTTGTGTGCAATTTGACAACGAATTGGAGTTCTCCCAGGAAAAAAAAAATAAAAATTCGTGCTATAGGTTATTTTACTTTGGCTAGCTCGTGATGAATCTTTAAAACGGCACCCAATTCTGAATGGTTTGCGGATTTTTTTTAACCACCACTGAATGCCTAATACTTAAGTTTAACTTCTCCTTTTCTGTTTATTGGAAATTTGCTTCGAACAGGAAATTGTGGTTCTTCATTTTCTTTTGTGTGGCGAGATTTAAATAGCTTGTGTTGCGTATAACTACAACGCCCTACCTCCTGTGACCTTCAAACAGAAGAGCTGCTGGTGATTAAGTCAACAGCCGGGAATCGCAGCCAAAAATTAATGGGTGTCGAAGGCAAGTTGCGACTTGATACGATTATCAGCTGGGAATATTCAGTCATCGAGGTTGAAAAAAGTAACTCGCTATTTTTCCTTGTCTCGGTAAGTATAAAGGTTCTTGGACTTGGATTTTTATAACAGGAAATGAGTTACGAATATATTTTAGAAATGACAAAGAAGCGAGGTCACGAACACAAATTCTTTTTATTAGTTTAAATGTTCTGAAATACATTTTTATTTTTTTTAAATTAGAATTGTTACGTTATGCATGCATAAATTTTTTCTTCAGTCATGGATTAATAAGTCCCATTTTTTTTCCTGCTTTCTTTATTAAATTCTTCTCAATATTCTTATTATCGTGTTTCATTTTATTCAGTTGGTCATTATTGTTTTTAACACACGAAGACATTTCTTTGAAAGGTAACAACACTGTTCTCTAAGTTGTGTTCATGTTCTAAACTTCTTTTAATTTAATATTCTCTAAGTTACTCTAATTTTATCAAGAGATGCTGACTAAGTTAATACAGATACGTTATAATAATTCAATCATTAGTTATTGGTGAAATATATGCTCTAAAAAAAAGGCAAATATTTTTACAGAATGAATATGCTGTGATAAACAAAATTACTAATTTACTTTATTTGCGTCATATACTCTTAATTTGATTCTATCCATTATTTGCAAATACTAGCATTTGCATTTTCAAGGCTAAATTCATATGAGCTTAATTTACCTAAATACAACAACGGCCAGCTGTACGAATATTTGGTATGTTTAATATTGCGATTTATACTACTACGAATATTATTTAAAAAAATATTTATCAATTTTATATAATGTGAATGTGTTATTAATACTCGAGCAAACAATATAACAGATATACAAAAAATCCAGAGCCTTGCAAACGCATGTTATATGTGCATTCTGTTTTATCGATTTAGCAATTTAATTGAATCGACGAATTTTTTTTTACAACACAATGTTGTATAAATTTAAAAAATCATTTATTTTTGACATAGAAAGATTCAGTCATCTGAAATGTTCAAGTAAGCTTTATGTGAATTATTAATCGATGACTAAAAACGTTCCATACCACTCCCGGATAATAAAAATAAAAAAAAATATCTATGAAAATATTGTCTGGAACAGCTGGTGTGCAAGCAAAGAAACAGACAGGAGGCAGGCGTGCCTGGCATTTATTGATTTAGTTACAGCAATGCGTCGTTTTCTGGGATGAGCATAAGCCGTATAAGTGGGCGTCAGTGATTTCGAAACCTTCCATCTCTGAAGGGAAGGGGCTTTAAGAGACCGCCTCGTTGCGTAAACATGGTACCAATTGCTATGGCAACTAGTCTTACCCCAAAGAGCACTTAGCTCAAGTGTCCAATACATTGGTCTGATCACAAGGTCTTTGCAGTATTAGCGATGTTATTTTTGTACTTCATGTCGAAATTGCGTGGTATTTCATGGGACCTAAGACGAACGAAGAAAAGCGTGGGTTAGTAAGAGTATTAAATACCCTCTTTTCAATCTTCGGCGCCATCTTCCTGTATTTGGAAACTAATGGATTTTATTAGGAAGTACAGCATAGCCTTTTAGCGCTCGAATGGGTTTAGTTGTTAAGTATAGAGGTATTAGTATTTGAGTGGTGGTTTAAGTTTTCTCGAAATTCCCTTGAAGATTTATTTCTGGTTCTGTAATAAACGGGGGAACTCCGATTTATGACAGGTGTTCGACAAAGCCGCTTTCAAAATTGAAATATAATCCTTTAATGGATGTTTATATGTTTTCGAACTACACAATTCTTAAAAGTAAACGCTTGCTTTTTAAGGGATCTAAGAGGGGACTTAAATAAAGGGACAATAATTCTTTTAAAAGGACAATTTCTTAAATAAAGGGATAAATAATTCTTTTTAAGGGACATGAAATAAAATACCCGCTTTAATTCCTGTAAGAATTGAAATATTTAAGTATGTTAGTGCAATGCAATAAAATCAAAATATTGATATTTATGAAAGTTCTAATGCAATAAAATCAAAATATTGATATTTATGAAAGTTCTAATGCAATAAAATCAAAATACTGATATTTATGAAAAAGTTCTAATGCAATAAAATCGAAATACTGATATTTATGAAAAAATGTTTTCATTACATTTTTTGAAATAATTCAGTACATTTGACATTGATTTACCCCACTCATGTATGAATTATTACATTAAACTTGCACAAAATAAATTGAATATATATATTTTTTTATAATTTATAATTTTGTTTCAGAAAGCCTTGATATACTAACTTTAAACTAATTAGCTGAGCAGAGGTCAATGACTCTGAAGTAAAGCGTTATCTAAAATTAGAATAAAAAAAAAATGTAAAAGTTGAGATAGATAAACGCAAAGTAGACAACAAGCAAAGTAGATCTCGTTGTATCAGTAAGTTCTTTTTCACTGTAGTTAGTAACGATTTTCTTGCAGTTTTTAATTTTTTTTTAAACATTTCTTTCGATTAATATGTTTAAATTCATTAGAATGATTTCTTTCGTTTGCTTTAATAGCCAGTAATTAATATTTTTTATAAGTTATTATTTTTTCTCGTATAATTGCTTTTTATTTGTTTTATTAGCCAATCATTAATATTTATTATAATATTCTAATTTAAATTTTAAGTTCTTCAGTCTTAAGAAAAGTGCATTAGAGCATTAAATAAAAGCGTCAGTTTCAACAAGAATTTTGTGGAAAACCTCATTTTCCGTCTTCTCTTTTTAGCTCTGTATGTCTTCACTTCTCTCCAGATGTTATTTCCGTTCTTTGTCTTTTAACATACGTGTGTATTGCTTTTCCAAGATAAGCTTAGTATAAATTTAGAGGTTCCTCTGTATTTATATTCATTCAATTCTTAGTGTGCAGTTAAAATTAAAACCTTATCAACCTTCACTCGCTATCTGGCAAGATAAATTATATTTATCGATATTGAGATGAACAATTCAGGAACGAAGATTGAAGTTCTGTAAATTTTATAGTCTCTCTGAAATGCCATTGCCAGTGCTAGTGGAGGTCAACGGTCTACTGTTTTCAAGGCATCATTATTCACAGTTCAAGATACGACACGGTACGCTTCATCCATTAGTTCTAGATCTTGATTTTCTGGTTTAATTCATTCTCTTTTATCTAAATAAAATTAGTCATTTACTCTTAGGAGAAAAATAATTTTTTTTTATTTGCTCTGTTCGGTGTCACAAGAAATTAAAAGGATGCTCGAGAATATGAATTTAAATGCTAGATGCTGTTCCGTTGATTTCTTTTGTTATTACAGGTGATTGAACGGGAAAAGTTGTTTTGCTTTGTTTGCCAACATTAATGAAGTGGCAAAAGCTAGAGAAATTGCATTTTCTATTGGTTTTAAATTAGTTTTTCTTATCGGGTAATGATTTTAATGAATTGTATGCATAGATAAAAAAAAACTAGGCAACTATTATTTTTATTTGTTTAATTTCGTGGAAAAGATAGAACAGGACTATAACTTTGCGATTTAAATTCTCAATTTCTACGAATTAAAATTCCACGTTACGCGTTACGACCTAGTTAAAATCAATTGAATTTAAATCTAAAATATAAATTTTCTTAAAATCGATGAAAAACATTTAGGACGTATTGCAATTTCTCAATTATTAAGTTGTTTCGTTACTGACTAGATACAATTATTAGTGACTAAAATAGTAATAAAACGTATATGTATATTTATTTAAATAAACATATGAATCCAAAACTCATAAGGCATTTTGTTGTTGTTGAGTATGTGCACATCAAATATTTTTTAATCAATTTTCAAAACTGAGAATATGTTGTCAAAGCTAGGAAATTTAATTTTATATCTAGTTACAATTGAATGCTAAATTGTTGTTCACTATTATCTAAAAATATTAATTTTATGCTTTCAGAAATAATAATAATAAAAGTAAACTAGAGTTCTTATTAAAACAACTTTAGATTAAAAAAATTTTTTTTGATCAATTTATATTGCAACTTAACTACTATGTTACAATTTGCAATTATTTTTCATCTCAAAATATTAGAGATGATTCAGTATGCATAACGGACTTCAAAAGCAGTTATTAACTGTGGATTGAAATTTATTAACTTAAAATGATGAAATAATATTTGAGATCCTTTTTATTTTTCCTCAAATGAGTGTCCTGTTTTAAGTTAGCGAAAATGACAAATCAGCAAAAAGCATCTAAATGTCTCAGACGTTTAAGAAGCATGCAACATAGTAACGAAGGTCAAAGATTCAAAGACGGAAACCAAAGTGTAGCATTCAAATATCACGTGAAATAACATTCTGAAGACGAATAGATTTCTTTTTCCTACGTTCATAAAAGTCGTATTTCAACAAAATAAATGAGACACGTTGATTAATATGTATATTAAGAATTTAACGTATAGGTTTATTTAATATAGTTGATAGCTTCTTTATGCTTTATAAACAAAATTGTTTTTGCCTCAAAATAGTATAGTTATTTACGTAATCGAAGCTTTGATATATAGTAACTAAATTGAAAGGAAAAATATTTCATTGAAAACTAAAAATGTAACCTATTATAGATCAAAAGTGATTAATTATATAACATGAAAGCCAGAAAAATCGAAATATTCTTATTGGAATATTATTTAGAGAGAGGGGGAAATAATATGAAATTCGTAAAAGTATTTTTTTTTATTGCGATTATAATAGATGATAGAATATTAGTTTATCAATAAAAACAATTCATTTCTTTAAAAAACAAATTTTTTGGTACTGGACGGAAAAACAATTTTTTTGGACGTTTAATTAGTGGAATATAAATTTCTTAAAATCAAGTAAACTACAAAAAAATCTTATTGATGTCATTTCAATAAATAATTATGACCCTCGTGTATGTAATATATTAGCCTTTTATTATATTGCTGATGCCCTACACCAAGCAATATAAAGGCGACAAAGAAAATGGCGATATAACCGACGATATTAACTAGGCTGTAATTTTTTTTTTCTTTAAAAGAATGTACTGGAAATAAAGGGGGCTACTGAATTAAGCTATTTTAATAACTGAAGTTTTGATTAAGAAAGTATTCATCTGCGTTTTTTGATTTTTTATTTGTGCATTTTCAATCATACATGGAACCATTTTCTTGGAAGACGTAGTTACGTAAAAGACAAACTTTTATCACCCGTCTGTCTTTCTTTCAATGAATTTTTTCTTTGCGTTTATTGATTTTCTATCAGTGCCTTTTCCTTTGCATGTCTGGAATAAATTTTGGAATTGGCACGTTGCCTATTCTGTCAGCTAATTTGGCTTTCTTGTATGGTAGCCAATTCACCATTGTCAAGTCATGATTTATATTCGCACAATGGAAAGGTGTCTTGGATGTAATGCCGTTCATTGACATGGAGAAAGTAACGAAGAAAGATGTTCTTTCTTTTCTAGTCTGCAGAGGTTTATTACTCTCTAGATAAAAGTAGTAGTAAAGATTTTACGCATTTCTCATATATATTTTTTTTTAAGATGCGAAGAATACAGAAAAGGGGTTTAAATTATATTTAAAATTAGAATAAAGATTGAATGGTTTATTTTCCTTTATATTTGTAATGGAACTATAACATTTGTAAAACAAATTAGCATGCATTAATTTATCAATAAAAACTATTTCTTGGAATGTGTTATGGTTCCGAAAATTCGTTTAAATCATTCGTCTTTTCAGCTAATTTAACAATTAAATAATAGGCAAATAAATCTCTTGGTTTGAGTTTTGCTTTTTAAAAAGCATTAAGCTTTTTTACTATACATTAGTTATAAAGAGGTTAATTTTTTGTGATTCTGCGTATTAATAAATTGGAGTGCAGTAAAAACAATTTATGGGAGTTCAAATATGTATATATTTTATTCAAATAATAGCGCAGCGAATTTTTATAAAATTTTAATATTTGTCAATAGAGAAAAAAGTAGATATGACTTATATGAAAAAAGAAAGATCAAATAATTTTTTTTCCTTTAGAAATTTACTCCTTAATTAATTTTGAACTTTTTTTTAAAGATTCAAAAAAACATGTTTGTAGTGAAGTTCAAAATTGCTTTGATATTACATTTTTTTCCCCCGTTACTCAAGTTTTCCTTTTGACATTTCAAAATATAATGCCATATAGATTTTGATAAAGCTTTTAATAAATTGTTCATATATTTTGCCGAACCATATTTTTGACATGACTTTTTGCTGAATATATTTCGACATTAATATATTCAACAAAGGATCATCTAATACGCATTACAAAATGTGTCATAAATTGCAAAATTTACTGTGGAATGTCGCATCATGTAATTTGAATGTCGAAAGTATGAAGGACATGATGCAAATGACGTCACTACTTATTACTCGTACATTTTACAGTAACGAAATTTGTTTATTCACAATGCTAGAAAATTTTAATAATTCAAAAAATATAGAAATAATTTCTGCATAATGTAATTACATGTTTTACAGTCAGATTAACGTTTAAACAAGATTTAAAGTTACATAGATGTTTCTGCTTCTCAAATTAGAATTTATTAGAATTCTAGCGGATAAACAGTAGGGAGATAATTAAGGAAAGTTGAAAGTTTTCTATAGAATGCTGATAATGATTTTGAAAGCTTTAAATTGTTCACTTGATTGTAGTTACTTGAATTAAAGAACAATTGAATTTTTTTAATAAATGCCTTATGTCAGTCAAACATAGTTAATAATTGATTGCTATGTAAGGTTGCATCAGTAAGGTTCAAAATGTTAAAAATTCTCATCAAATAGCATGACAAAAATTTCCGATTGCCTGTAATTGTAAGGCTTCTTTAATATCCTTTCTATCTCACCTTATTGATTCATTTTGTCATAGGATAGAGCCAGATGAAAAAACGAAGTCCTATCAATATCAAATTAAAGAAAATCTTACCATATATCAAATTGAAAAACGAAACCTTAAACATTTCAGATCACATATAAACATCAGTGACGTATATAATAAAATCCTTTAAAAGATTGAACAAGTTTTTGAAAGTACGAAATATTTTTTTTAAAGGATATTTCTTTCTTTAGAAGGAAATTCGTATAACTTCCTATACAATTGAAAGAATGAGTATGATTATAAATAAAAAGACAGAGAATCTACGATTTTATAGTTTCCCCCTTCTTTAGTAATAAAATACTTGTTTGAAAAAATATTTGAATGTAAAAAACTCCATTTATAAAACAGTTTGCTAATTAAAATTTTTTCCCCCTTTAAATTCAGGTGCATTTCTACATCACAGAGTTAATTTTTTTTTTTCATATTTATTTATTATTTTAGTAGAAAGAAAAAATAAATTACATTTTCTTGAAAAGAAATGAAAACAAAAACAAACCTTCTAGCAAATTCTTTCTTAGAACCTCTCGCACTTTCTTTGAACTTGAACATCTTAATTTCTGATATTTTCAAAAAATTAGAAAAACGTGTATTATTTATTCACCAATCTTTATGTATTTAATAATAAATATATTGATACTATATAAATAAATCTACATGAGATGAAATTAATTTGTTGAAAAAAGCATCCATTATTGATAACATATGTTTAATTCATGAAGAAAAATGAAATTTCAATCACTCAGTGAACATATATTTCCTCCTGTTTACGTTGTATGTCCGATATTAGCCTAATATATAAATAAATATATATTTCAATAAGTCAAGGCGTAAAAATGATTGTTATGCATAGATTTTTTTGATACCATTTCAAATGCTTCATGTAATATCTCATAAAATAAATATTCTTATTAATTTATGGTGCTAAATTATGTCTAGACATCTCCTTTCAAAAGCTAAGCTTTGTTTAAATATTACAGAAAATCAGTAACTGATTTGATAGTTCATCTTAGTATTATTTTAGTTCAGTCTGATTTAATTAATTTGTAAAGTTGAAATACGTGAACATGTTTACGTATTTTTTTCTAAATATTTAATTATATGCATTTTTTATGTTATAAACCATTTCAGAATTATTTAGGGAATTCTTAATTTTAATATTTATTCTCCTAAATCATTACATGTTATCACATTTTAATTCCCAGTTTTATTTGTCATTTTTCATTAGAGTATGGTTTTTAAATTTAAAACTTAGTTGTTTTTTCAGTGCAGATTATTTAAATGAAGTGTAAATAATTATAATTTAAATGGTCCAGAAAATTAAGTTGTATGCATTAATACTTATTACATATAGATAATATCTTGGATCCATGGTACGAATCCAAACGAATTAATTAAAACGAAAAATAATTCATATAATTAATCTATTTCATAAAACTGCCCTTGAAAATATTTTCAAATGATATATTGAGAAATCTTCTAGCAAAAAATATTTTTTTAACAAGTATTAAATATTTTTTTTTCATTTTGATTATACTCTACTCGTATTTTGTCTGTCGACCTTGGAAATTCTCATACAAATTGCATTTGTTATGTTGCTTATTCAGTGCGATTATATATTGAGTTAGTGTGTAAAAATATTCATTCATATAGAAGATTTTCATTTAAAAATTTTATTTTTTACTGCAGTTCATGTAAAGCATTAAAAACAACTAAGAATGTATAGGCTGTGCGTCTCAGAGCTATGGGGGGAAATAGAAAGAGGGAGAAGAACTAATAATAATAATAATGAACATAAAAAAAAATTCAAGAGAGTAAAAGTGGTTTTGAACGTGACCGCCATGTGAAATTTTTTTCTTTTTCTTATCTCTTGGTCTTTTCCTGGCGCGTAATTGGAGGTGAGTGAAGGTGAAAGTCTGGCTCTCATATATAAAAAGCAGTTGGTTGCCGCCGTAAAAATAGTGCACTTTTTTTTTTGTTGTTGTTGTTGTGTTGTTTATCATTTGTTTTGTTTTTTAAGGTCATGTAACTTCAACTGCATATCCAGTTCAGTTTTTATTTCAAATAATGGATGTGATTCATTGCGTGATGTTCATGTATTACAAAAGGTCATGGTTTTTCAGTAAGAGAAATTATTTTAATCAAAGAAATGTCTATTAAGCGCAAAAATTAATTAGTTTTTTTAATAAGCAGATTTTATGACTTACCATTTCTGAACATCTGTACGGTAATTAGTAAAAAAAATCGACTTATTTCGATTCTAAATCAATTACAAAATTATTCTTTCAATTATAATTATTATTATTTCGTAGACATAGTGTTGGTTTTTAATTATTTTTTAACAATTCTGTTTAATTCATTTAAGTTCATGTAACTGTACAATTTGTATTTAAATATTTTAATTTACCTCGATAATTTTCTTAAATGTATCGGACCATAATATTAAATAAAATGTATTAGTCATAATATAAAGTTGTTTTACATTAAAATACTACAAACAAACGAAACTGGAGAATATTGTAATTTAAAACAAAGAGAAATTCAGTATGTAAATTTTCTAATTGCCTCTCGTTATTCAATATAGTTAACAAAATTTCTTAGGAATTTATCCGATTTCAATTCAAAATTTTACTTGGAATAAAAATAAAAAGCATACTTATGCATTTACGAACACTTTAATTATCAAAAGGAAAACATTAAGATATTTTTTTAAAATCGCAAGATAAACTTAAAATCTTTCGAGAGTTTAAAAAAATGCAAAATCTCTTTTCTGACTCGGAAATGTATTTCAATTTGTCTTTTCTCTCGCTACCGCCATTGCACTCATTCAAATGAGGTGTGGCCTTCAAAATATGCCTCCCCCCTCCTTTTTTTTTCACTGTCTCCCAACTCATTCCGCGTAGCGTCTGCTTGTCTGTGGCTCCGTTGCAGGAACATCCTAAATTAGAAAGCTCGGATGGGGTCGTCTCGTAACCCTTCGTCCTGTTTTGTTTTCCAAACAGCTGTTCCATGTTTATGTTTATTCTTTAGTAAGCCGATGTAAATAATCGAACTTTCAGTGAACCAATGAAATTTTGTTTTAGTTAACTAAAGGATAAAGGTATTAATCGTAATCATAACCAACGAGGCATATTTGTTGCCACTATCGGTCGTTTTTGCGTGACTGTTAAAGCACAGCTCGTCAACCTCAGAATATGCATTCACTTCAATGCTTTTCAAAGCACGGAGAATGAAAACAAACCTAACCAGTTTTTAAAATATGAGTTGCAGAATTTAAATCTCGCTTGGCATCTTTTTCTTTCCTTCTAGATTGTTATTTAAAAACGCCATAAGCAGTTTTCAAAAATTTTTTTTTTTGAATTTGCATTTATTTAATGCATATTAATAAAAAACAGTAACTCGTAAAACTAGTATTAAAAAAAAAAAAAAAAACATAATTTCTTTTATAACTCGGGTCGGAAACCTTTTACGGGGATATAGAGCCAAAACTGAAGAGCGAAAAGCGGAAGGGCAACCGGATTTCAGTATACTTTAATTCCATATTTTTCATTTCTTTTAAATGAATGGTTGTTTTAAGTGATCTAATTTTCTTTGCCATTCAAAAAATTTGCATTTTTAATACTGACTTTAATGTAAAATGTTTTCTCTTTCTTAGCTTATATTTAACACTAAACAATTTTTACTTTTTTTATCTTTTATATTTAAAAATAGTTTATTTGAAATATTCAAAGAATATACGTGAAAGTTATTAAATTGTATGGTAGTTCATCCAAATAAATGAATATATTGAATGAAAATTTTTATTGTGAAGTATCATTCCATTTAACAATAGAAGTTTGGCTATTTAACATTTTTCGAATCCAATAAATACAATATTGATTTTGTACATGTGATATTTTGATATTGTAGTTTTCTGATATATGTGGTTTACATTAAAAAAATTTCTTTAAAATGAATAAATTCCCGCAAAAACTCTTGCTTTATTACAAAAATATTAATCAATCTGCGTTCTATTATAATTTTTTGCAGCTGTGAGAAGTCAGAGTCGGCCATTTTTGAAGTAGTTGTAGTCAGGAGTTGGGTTTAAAATTCGACTACCGGTTCTTTTTAAAAAAATATTTTTTATTTTTCCAAAATTCTAAGAATTAATGTTAAAATTAAATAATAAGGAGGAAATTCAATTATATCCTTCAATAATACAACAAGTTGTGAAGACAGTTATTGCTTTAGCAGGATAACAAATAAGTGTTGAGAGTTTTTTCAACACTGTGGCTTATAGAACCAATCTTATTGAGGGTTATAGAGCCAACCTTATTGAGGGGTACCTTGGATCAACAAAGAAAGACGATCCTTTAGAAGATATTCTATTAAGGAAGAATAAGATTTAATGCATTGTAAATATAGCCTATTTGTGCAAAAAAATGTATCATTTTCTTTTGTTTATCTTAAGTTAGTGCAAATATTACACCTTTAAAAGTTGTCAAAAATACTTACATCTATAAAAAGAGTTTTTTCATAACAGATTTCAATAAAAGTCATTGAATTTATTTCTCAAATTCTTCAAAATGTATTAGTAAAGATTATAATATTTAAAATTATGTAAAAGAGTTTAAAACGGGGATGGGCCCAATTTTGACCAATTCCCCATCCCGGATTTTTTTAAAATACTTTTTTATATATTTAAGAATACCTTATTTAAATTTCTTAATTTCAGAAGAGTGAAAATGTATATTCTGACGAATTTGTAGAGAAGATTATAAAATTTGCATTTATAATTTTATTAATTTGCATGAAAAAAGTAATGATTCAACATTAATTCTCTGTTTCATGATAAATTTTGATCAATGTTTACAAAATTCAAGTGAATATAATTTTTTTTTGGAATCTTAAAATTGATTTGATGAATCTATGAATAATTAGGTAATGCAAATTTCTGTTAAAGAGAGATATTAATTATGTAGACTTTGTTTATTAAATAATTAAATTTTACTCCTAAAAATATTAATCAACATATTATACATTTTTTATAATGTTTGTTAATTTCTATGATTGTTGCCTGTTGTTAAAGGACGAATGTAATCAACGCATTTTAAATCTGTTACGTATATTGGCATCTTTTTAGTTCAGTTAACTGGATTCGTAAATTTAAATATGTTTCGCTTTTCAGCAGTGCCAATAAATTTTTTTTTTTAAATATTTATATATATATATATATATATATATATATATATATATATATATATATATATATATATATATATATATATATATATATATATATATATATATATTTACTAGCGTATAATGCCGAAAATACTTCTATTTCTATAATAAACAGTTTTAAAAAGTGATTTATTAAGTGTTTTGATCTTGCTTTCAAAATAAGCTTGAAAGGAATTAAAATGTTAATGACGTTCAGTAATGTTTTTCAACATTTCTAGCAAATTTTGCCTTAATCAACAGTTAAAATGAGAATTATAATTAAAATAAAATTATTATTTACATACCATCGTTATTGATCGTTATTACCATCGTTCTGAAGATGGGGGGAAATTGATTAGAAAAATCGTGAATTTATGGCTCACGGATTGAGTATAAAAACAAGTTTCAAACCCTGTTGTACCACTTGGAGCAGCTGTCTTCAAATGTTATCAATTAACAGAACAATATCAGTATTAAAATATATAATAGAGCTCATTCTTATCCCCTTTTCCCCCAAAAAGAATATTAAAAAAAAAAAAAAAATTTAGGAAGCAAAGAAGTTTTACTAGTTATATAATTGTTAAAACCATGACAAACAAATATGAGTAATGTAAACAGTTCGTGGAACCCTAGACAAGGTCCGCGGAACACAATTTAAAAATACCATTGATGACCTTTTTTTTATGAACAAAATTCGTTATTAAGGATCTCTAAGCTTTGTAAAATTTATTTAGTATCGTTATAAATAATAAATCTAGAGTCAATGTACCTGCAAAGTACAATCAAGATATATATAAAATAAATTCAATAAGAAAAATCTTTCAATGCCTTTTGTCATAGAGTCACTGGAAAAAAATGTATAATTATTAAAATAATTAGTTCAAATTTAGCATTATCTATTTGATGGTTATTAATTTCTAAATTTAAATTGAAAGTTTTTGTGAACACCATTTTATCTTGCTGTTCTCACGTTTTTGATGATTGGTGAAAGATAAAACATCACTAATCATAAACTCCAACGAATTATTTACTTGCGAAGCATTTTATTTTGAATCTATTTTCAACATCTCTGGTTTTACCAAGGTTAAAACGAATGCCCTCCACCGTATTTTTTCCATTACCCACACAGACTTTTTATGTTTTCTTTCTTTTCAAAGAAGGAACAGGAGAAAAGGGTCAGTGGGCATACATTTTCTGTTGCTCCTCCCTGCTATTTATAAGGTAAAGAGGGGAAACGGATGAAGCGGAAAAAGAAAGAAAAAATATTTGGCGCTCATTGGGGAAAAATCCCCAATGGAGTTCTCTCCCCTCTCTTGCCAGGTGACTCAGGTTGGAAAGTGGGTTGGGAGTGATGAGTGAACCTGTATGAGCACCCTTGTTGTCGCCTCATGAGCTCTCTCTAGGCCTCCGTTCCAAATGACCTGAGAAAGGGACCGGTTTTTCCTTAGCAACGAATCAAATGCGGTTTTCCGGCCCTCGGGCCATCCTTTATCGATCGATTTTAGGATATCTTGCTTCTGCGGCTCCACGCAATAAGCCAGCGTACTACGGATTCTTGGAAGAAACCCTGTTGCGCCGTGTGTTGCTACGCGCTCTGTTGGACATCGATGATCTGTTCTGGTGTTGGATTGGCTGAAGTAAAAGAGGGGAGGGGAGTAATCAAATCACTGTGTCACGAAGATTTCCACTTGTTGGTTTACTGAATTCATTGTCTTCAGAGGAAGGCTTTACTGAACTCGGATGTGTTGTGTTGCTATGCGCTCCTTTTGCACAAGCTGTCGCAATCATCAGCTGTTTCAAAGCGAAAAATAAAAATAAACTAATGCATCGTGAAGAATGTTATAGTACCTGAGATAACAAATCTATTTCAAATATTGAATGACGAGCGAATGTACTTTCACGTGGCATTGACTTCTTTTGCTTTTTATTTGACATTGAGGTGACCTTTTACGCTGTAGCATTATCCTGAGGGTATACCGGTTAGAGTAGGGCAGTTGATCATTTCCATCACATGTGGCCATCATTAGCACGCTACTATGAAAAAGACATGGCCAGAAATATATTCTACAGATTGCCAAAGTAGGAAATAAAACTCATTATCATCTGGTTAGCATTAGTTTATTTGTTAGTATACATAGATTACTTGAATTGTGATTCGATAAAATGTACTTTTATCTTTACTCTTTAGTTTACTTTTAGCTATGTAATATAATTTTTATTTCATGTGTTATATTTGTCTGATTTTCTTTGAAAATTCATTGTGTAGCAGAGTATTTTATCTAACATAGCTCAATGGGAATGGGAATTTCTTAAAAATACTTCTAAATTTTTTAGACGAACTCAAATTACGTCTTGGGTTGATATTCTTAATAAATGAAACAAAATATCTGAATTGCTTCAAATTGATATGATATACTAAAACAAATTTCTTAGAAAAATTGGAAGTGTTCAAGACATTTGTGTACTATATTTGTTGTTTCTGAATTTCGGAATGATTTGGTTTTTGACCACTGACCCATTTCTCAAGAATTCAGGAAATTTTGAAACAAATCTTCTTTGTTTCCTGTGGAGATAACAACTTGCAAGTCAGATAATTCGGATATTACAACATGTTTACCAACTTCCTCGCCCAAGGTTACCTTAAAATACAATTCTAAAAAATTTATAAGTTCGGCGATTGCTCAGTGAACACTTGCCAGCGACTCCGAGAATTTACGTCTGGAAGATCGCACTTCAAGAATTGTTGGCTGAAGATGCGCGTTGCTTCTCTACAGCTGTGACAATGCAACACTTAGCAGTCACATGTGTTGGCAAAGATACATTTTAAAAGTTAAATGAGAGAAGTTTTTTCTGCCATTCTTAGAATTAAAGAAAATATTTACGCATAATCATTCACTTGACGGTAATTGATGCAAAATTTCCATTGAAAATAAGAGATGAGGTTTGTTATGCGGGGGATATGTGATCAATGATTAAATTACACCATTTGCTTTTATAAGTTTTACTACCACCCACCCTTTTTTTTACTCATCAAATTTCTGGTTGAAACTTGTACTGTTATCTTTTTCTTTCTTAATTGTTACAAAATCTGAAATCATAAAGTTGAAAATGCCATAAGAAATAGATTTTAATTGAACTGAATTTATAATTAATTTGAGTTTATTAAAGAAAAAAAAAGCTGCCTGCCTTTAAATTGAGCTTTGACATTTTATTAAAATTATAACACAGCTTAATGCTGTTAGAGGATTGACATACTAATACGATCCATTTATTTAGAGATCAATTAAATATTATCAAAAGATTAAAAAGTTTGAAAGATGAAAAGAAAGAGATAAAATTATGTATTGTTTTAAAAAGAAATCCCTTTAAAATATTTTAAATGTTAATAAAAATAAAACATTTTAAAAACTTAATTGTATGATTTTGCAATTAAAAACTTTTATCATACTGACACAAATGCATATTTAACAAAAAGTATTTTAAGAAAAATTCCTCTTAAAAGTCGATATTACTTTAGAACAGGCAGAACGTAACATTCATATTTATCTTCAGTTAATATAAATGTGCTACTTTATAAAAAAACAAAAGAGCTTGCCTTATTATATATAACAGTTAATTTTCTCCAATCAGTTAACAAGCAACCTTATCTAAGAATTGAACTACGTAAGAAGATTCTATTGCAACTTTTGTGTTAAGATATAATTTTTCAAAAACTGAAATTTCAAATATAATTGGAAGTATAAAAAAAGATTTTTTATCATAATATGAAAGAAATCTCTTTTAAAACTGACCTCCCCTTATTTATTTTGCAGTTAAAAATTGTAGCGTACTGACACTAATGCATATTTTAAAAAAAAGTGTTTTAAGAAAAATTCGTCTTAAGCAGTCAATATCACTTTAGAACAGGCGGAACATTATTATTTTAATAATAGCGTTCTAAAATTACAATTAAGTAACACAATTATTTTGCAATTAAAATTTTTAAGAACCAGTATATTGTGAATCTCGAATTTTAATCATTTTATTTAAAACAAGTAATATATGAGACTTTTCCAAATATGACTCATAAATATTATCTCCAAAAAAGGGTAAAAATTTTTTAATTTATTTTCCCTTATCAGTTAACAAACAACCTAATCTAAAAGGAAACTGCCAACTACTTGGAGATAGGATAGTTTAGAAATATTCCCTTAAAACGTAAAAGATTTTGAATTTTAATTTAAAAAACTAAACTAATTTTTAAGTTTCAAGATAAAAATCAAAGAATTTTTCCCATGCATATTTGATATTTTCCATACCGATTGTGTATGCAATTGGTAAACAGAAGCAGCAGCAAAATGAACCCAATGGTTAAGGTAAAATATAACCGGGGGAAAAAACAACCCACCAATAAGGTTAACAAATTTTAAATACACTAATAATTGTGAACCGAGAAAAATAAAAATAATCAGTTTATTGTGAATCTGGAATTTTAATTATTTTATTAAAAACAAGCAATATTTGAGACTTTTCCAAATATGGCTCACAAATATTAACTCGAAAAAAGTGTCCTCCGCTTTTTAAAATGGTTGATTCAACATTAACACGCAACGTTAAACAAAAAACTAGTTTTTATTTCCTGTATACTATGCCAGAAAATGTTAGTTACACAAGGAATAGAGTGAATGTGATCTGTCCATGTAGTTTTAAGTAATTGGATGTTGATTATTTTATAAGTCAATAAAATAAAAGGTTGACCTTCAAATACCACAGTGTGTTGATGTATTTGCGAAATGATAGACACTGTTTTGATATTAATTATCTGGTTGATAACTAAATCCTTATATAATATAATTTGTAAATAAATTGAATATTGACAAAATTGAATTGCGTATTAAAATTATGAATATAAAATGCAAGAATCAGTAGTTGAAACAATAACCTATTTAAAATTTAGTGAAAATAAGTTATCTTAAAGATTCGATTGAATTTTTTGTTCTTAATTTGTTACATATTTGTAATATTCTTTTCAGGTATCTAAAATGAATTCGTTTTAAGGCTTGAAAGTAAATATAATTTACGATGCAGGTAATAATCTGAGTAAATTTTTGAATATATAACTGTACTGTGTATAACTATTTTTAGATACAGCCAATTTAAAAGTGGGAAAGTCTCTTCAAATCAATTTCAGTTTCTTTTATTATTACCATTACCTTTTTAATCTTTATATATTGAAAATAAAAAAAGCTAAATCCTATTGTAATTATTAAACCACTTAGAAAATTCTATGGTAATTTTGAGATTACTGCCATTTTGATTATCCCATAAAGATTCATAACCGTAGAACCATAAATCAAACTATAAAGATTTATAAGGGAGAAGGGGGGAAGTTTCTCTTGTAAAATTATCTGGGGCTAGATTTCATGATGCTGAATGTTGTCTTTTTCATAGCATCACCTTGAGGCTTCTCATTAATAATTAAAATTTCCTGTAATTTATGCACGAATCAAGTCTAGCTTTGTATTAGTAATGGTGAGAGGTTTTTCTTAGACCTCCTTGGTTGAAAAGCAAAATCTATAGGAGGAATTGGTGAACTAGTAGTTTATATTTAATTGCCAATTAAACACAATCGATCTGAACAAAATGTTTACATTTTTTGGAGTTGGCCAACTTCCACCCGTTTGTGTATCTTCTAGAATTTTGTGAAATATCTAAACAAATTTAAATCTAATCATAATTTATCATTGACGCTGCATGCGATGTGAAGGAATCTTCCAATCATTTTCAGAAATTACTTCTGTCCACATTATCCGAGTGCAAATATCTATAACCCCCTATTTATTTTTTTTTATATCTCGCACTTTTCTCATTTATGAATTTTAGTGCTGTTATCAAAGTAATAAAAGTAAATTAGCAGTGTTGGTTAGAAAGATAAAATATTGATGTATGTCATTGGAACCATAAAAAAATTGTTGCAATATTAGCAAAATTATTTTCACCTTTCAAAATTACTGACAAATACTGCATGTATTTATATGGGAAAAAAAAATGGTTTTACCAATGCCCACTCACAGATTAATTCATTACTTTCATTATATTATAGTGTTTAAAAAAACATTGATTGAAATGAGCACAGTTATACAGAAAAATACGTATAAAATTCTCTTAAAACTTATATATATATATTTTGTCAAACATTAAATTGAAAAAATGTTAAGCTAATTTGATTATCCAAATAAAATTAAAAAATTGCAAGAAAATTTGGGAAATTTATTGAATTTCCGTTCTTTATCGATCGCGTGTGAAAAGATAGGGTACGATTTCTATATATAGTGCATATCTTGGATCTATTAACCTATCGAGAATTGCGATGCGTGACAACTATACAGATGGGCCAATTGAATTTTTATTATATAGGAAATGTGAAGTGAATTTAGAATCGCATATTAAAATGTTTTTGTTCCCTTTGTTTGTTTTCAGCTTTATCAATTTTTGAAAATTCTACTCAATTTAGTTAAAACGACTAAGATTTCATGCATTCTATTGGATTTTTTTTTTTCCTTTGCAGTTAAAACGGATGCATGTTTTCGTTATTAAAATTGTCGCAATGGGTAGTATATTGATATAAAAATATTATATAAAGCTTAAATCATGATTGCGAGGCCCAGTATTGTATAAATTATATATGGATTATCTGTAAAGAAAATCTGTAATTACAATGAAATATAGAATATGTTAACCACTCGCCTTTTTTTTTTTACCAATTTGTTCATAGGGCCTACTGTAAACTATCAAATAAACTATCTTTATCTTGTCCGTGAAATTGGTGTGCTTTTAAAACTCCTTGTGAATAATTCTAAATTTAAAAGGTTCAAACATAATGGATCACTGTAGTATTGAATACTGAATCGAATGTGTATCTTATTATAACATTCATTGGTATGTTCGTATATTACAAAAATATTACAAATATTTTTGGGTTTTAAGTTTATTAACAATTTGATAGTTTTAAAAAATTAGAATCTAAAATTTATCAATTGAATCTGCAGATTTAAGCACCTGTAGTACCCGCAGTTTTAAATATTTCCGGCATTTAGTCTTTGTTTTCATTGTTATCTTTTATCAGAGGTGATAGTGTTTCGAAAATTTGAGACATTCTGAAAATTTAACGCTGCGCATTTTGGAAATATATTTGTCTTTTTGCGTAAGTGTTTCTACATTTCTGAAATAAATTTGTTTTAAAAGTTGATATGATTTCTATGGGCAATGTTAAAAGGCAGCATATTAAACTGACCGTATGATGCTTCCTTTCAAATTTTATTTTACAATTTTGCTGGGAAAAGTAGGGGGGGTAATTTGTTTCATACGCTGTTTCCGAAAAATTGGCATGTATTTCAAAACATTTTAGTATTACCCACATTTAGTACACACACATAACATTTAGTACATACCCATGGAATCTATTAGTTTTACATTATTGTTATTGTTCAAAACCTATTTTTTAACAACTTGTAATTTGCTGTTGATTCTAATTTTAGACCAAGTATCGCATAAAAAAAAAAACCCACAACAAAATGAGGTCTCTTTAAAACACTATTTGTAGATACACGCAATGAAAAATAAATTTGCAATTTTATTTCCTCTGTGCCATTGAGTATGAACTTCAGAAAGAAATGAAGTTAAATTACAATTATCCGTGTTTTCTATCCTCTTACGTTTACTTTTGCATTTCAGATTTCCAACTTACACTGTATCAAATTTTTGTTATGTAATTGCAATTAAAAGTTAGATATATTGGTTCATTATGTTGGTCAACATGCACACAAGTATTTTATCACATTTAACTTAGTTGTTTTGAAAAATACGCTCTTTATCTAAAGTTTAGTGCCTTACATATGTTTGTTTGTTGCTACATATACTTGTTTACGTATGTTTGCTTGTTTCTAGTAAAGAAATTTAAAACATGTAATTTATACACTGAAGTGACAAAATTCATGGGATACCTCTTAATATCGTGTCGGCCCTCCTTTCGCCCGGCGAAGTGCAGCAACTCGACGTGGCATGGACTCAACAAGTCGTTGGAAGTCTTCTGCAGAAATATTGAGCATGCTGTCTCGATAGACGTCCATAATTGTGAAAGCGCTGATGGTGCAGGATTTTGGGCACGAACAGACCTCTCGATGATGTCCCATAAATGCTCGATGGGATTCATGTCGGGCGATCTAGGTGGCCAGATCATTCGTTGGAATTGTCCAGAATGTTCTTCAAACCAATCGCGAACAGTTGTGGCCCGGTGACATGGCGCATTGTCATCCTTAAAAATCCCATCGTTGTTTGGGTACATGAAGTCCATGAATGGCTGCAAGTGATCTCCAAGTAGCTGAACATAAGCATTTCCAGTCAATGTTCGGTCCAGTCGCACCAGAGAACCAAGTCCATGCCATGAAAAAACAGCCCACACCATTACGGAGCCACCACCAGCTTGAACAGTGCCTTGCTGACAGTTTGGGTCCATGGCTTCGTGGGGTCTGCGCCACACTCGAACCCTACCATCAGCTCTTACCAACTGAAATCGTGAGTCATCGGACCAGGCCACGGTTTTCCATTCATCTAGGGACCAACCGATATGCTCACGTGCCCACGAGAGTAGCTGCAAGCGATGTCGTTCTGTCAGTAAAGGCACTCGAGTCGGTCTTCTGCTGGAATAGCCCAAGAAAGCCAAATTTCTCCGCACAGTTCTAACAGACAAGTCCCTTGTACGTCCCACATTGATTTCTGCGGTTATTTGACGCAGTGTTGCTTGTCTGTTAGAATTTACGACTCTTTGCAGACGTCGCCGGTTTCGGTCGTTAAGTGCAGGCGGTCGACCACTGCGCTGTCCATGGTGGGATGTTATGCCTGAAATTTCATATTCTCGGCACACTCTTGACACAGTGGATCTGGGAATGTTGAATTCCCTAACGATTTCCGAAATGGCATGACCCATGCGTCTAGCTCCAACTAACATTCCGCGTTCAAAGTCTGTTAATTCCCGTCGTGCGGTCATCATCACGTCAAAACCTCTTCACATGAATAACTTGAACAGAAATGAAAGCTCTGCGCATTTATACCTGTTCTACGCGATGCTACTGCCATCTGAAAATTTGCATATTGCTATCCCATGACTTTTGTCACTTCAGTGTATATATAAATTAATTTTAATCAAATTTTATATCTGAATGTTTTATAAGTCAGTAAGTGACTTACATTTTACTGGTATGTAGGTTACTGTGTATTATTCTCTTAAATAGAAAGTTCATTATTTACGCTTTGCATTAACAAAGTTTTATGCAAATTGCTACTAGAGCATTATTCAACGTTTTGCTCGATATTTTCATCGCAACAAAGTTCGATTAATAATTCGAGAAAAGCAACCTCATTCACATAATTTTCAAAATCGAAGGGGAAAAAAATCTGTCATTATGAGAGGTTTTTAAAAATCTTTCTGGATTTTTTAAAGATCGTTTTATTTATTCATTTTGTTATCTCATATTTAGTAGCTAATTCCCAGAAATGAGGTTATCAAACGAATTCTTTTGGAGAGCTAAGAGACAAATTTTAACAGACTGTCATCTCCAATATGTAACAAAATATTTTTTAAAAAATGGCTAATTTTCAAGCAGAAACGCAGTTTTCCCATTTTCAACGTATTAAACAGAGAACTTTGCTTTTTAGCACTGCTTAGCTTTTAAGGCTGCTCTAGTCATCTAAATCTGTGCTACTTAATTAAGTAAATCATTTTAAAAAGACCTAATTTTGTTGTGTGTGTGTGTTTTTTTAATGCGATACTTGATCTAAAATTAGAATCTACATACGAATGTCAGTTCCTTAATATACCAGTAAATGTTCAATTAAGCTCAAATTAATATAATAAAAGTATATGCTAATTTTTTTTTCACAGTCAGTGTTGTATGGTGTATGCATAAATAACCTTCTATTAAACAAATGTTAAATCTTAAATGTGCACAATTAGCAACGTTAGTGTTGTATGTGTTGAAATATTTTTTTAAAATATGCATTCATGTTATGAAAATACAAATCTTAATTGAAAATAGCCCGATTAAAGTACAAAAAAATCACAGCCGTTATTTTTTTCTTTTCATTGATACATTTTGTCTCAATTGAGGTACAATATTTTTAGAGGTTAATGTTTTGTTTATCAGGAAAGAATTTCATCAAATCCAAATTTATGGGCTTCTTTGATAAGTTTCTATCTTATCTCTTCCAATTGACAGCCTTGGAGTTGATTTCTCACTCGTACTCTGAGTGTTTCAGTGATAAGGGTTACAAAATTGTTATGTAACTGGTCAATGATACGGTTGCTGATTGTTAACTCGCATATTCGACCTTCGTTGCTTTGTTAGCCAGCTCGCTCTCAAATCCCAACCATTCTTCTGGTAAGAACCAGAGACGCTCGATTTTAAGGCGGCTTTCGACTCCGCCAATGGCAGTGAAAGTAGCGGCGGTGTAGCGTCGCCGTTTTCCGCCGTTTAAAACGCCCGCCGGCGACTCTCGACCTGCGCTACATTCGCCGCCCTCTGTTGTAGTTTATCTTGCCAGTGATGCGTGCAGGAATGCGAATATTCTTATAGTGGAAACTTTAGGCTGTGACATATGAAGTTTTGTCGGTAAAAGTAACGTTTTCGACCCTTGGGGGATAGGGAAACCCGATTTCTGAAGAAATTTCATTTATCTTGGTGACAATACAGTATTCATTTGTATGCGAGAAGGTGTGTGATTTCTCGTGTGTATCGAAGCCTGGAAGAGCGAACGGGAAGCAAATCGTTTAAGGAGAGGGAAGAAAAAAAAAAGTATGGTGATGAGAGAGATCGTCACGATTTCAGTTCTTTATATCTTGGCTGAGGAAAGCGAACGTAAAAGGTCGTCGTAGTCTCCATTGACTATTTATTGGGTAACTTCTCGCTTCTATTGTTAAGAATGCTTAGTAATTGAACTTCATGTAGTGCATTCGTCATCGGTAACTGTACGTGGCATTTTCTGCCAGAGTTGACTTCATAAAATTTTGCTGTTTAGATAAAATAATTCGTAAAATTTAAAGTCCATACCAAAAAGCTATAAATGTTAAGAAGGTTTTGGAATTATTATTATTTTTTTTTCTGAAGCGAATTATAAGTGCATTTTAAAAAATGCTTTTCTTTTCATTGTTATTCTCGTAAATGAATGAATTTTTAAACTCCATAGGGCTGTGGAACGTATAACGAAAAAAACCAGATGGCATCTTATTTTAAACCAGGGATCTGATCAAACGGATTACTAAGTATTGTTGCACATTAAATATTTTAATGATTCCAAATTTATTTGACCAAATACTGTTCCATTTCTGCTTTTTTCAGAACTTTTTCATTGGTTAATTTCACATACTAACTATTAATAAATAAAATAAAATACAATATTGCAGATTAACCAATCTAAAAACTTAGTTGAATACGTTTTCTGTATTTTCGACTCTATTAAACCTCGTAATTTTTAAATATAAAATTTTATTGTGAAATAAAGATTGCCATTTTTGCCAAAACATCCTTGACATTTAAATATTTTATGTTTTACGTATTTTGCCTCTATCATACCCTTTCTATACATCTAGAATTATTAAAGTTTTAAATGAAATTTCTTATTGTTTAACATTACTTTTTAAGTTGTGTATACTGTACAATAGATATAGAATCAACTAAAATTTAGTAATAGAGGAATTTTTAAAGGGCAATCTGCGGAATATTAAAAAAATATATATATATATTAATTAAACATTCAAAATTGGCTTTAATCACCTATTTTTTATGGTAATGAATAAATATATTAATTATTTATTCATGAAATCTTTATCATTTCTGTCTTTGCTGCAAATGTGTAATAAATACCGGCACTTCTTTTTCTATAGTGAAAACAAAGAAGAACTAAGATAGTTACCATTTAACTGTAATATATTATAAAATAATTATTATAGATCTAAGTGCGGTTTCTTTGAATAAGTCATTGAAACAAAAATCTGATCTTAATTATTCGTTGAATTCTCGAGGTTTTAGCTTTCTTTAAATAGTCACCAAGTCGTCGAATTTTCACATGAAATATGTTAAAGAAGAATTTTATTATATTTGCATGAAAGGAGAAATAAGGAAACCCGAATGTCAAATCTGAAAATACTTCCTGGTCTGAGTATTTTCTTTCTCAATTTAAACGGTTGACTTTATGTGAAATTTTCGCAGTATGTGATCTGGGACGGATTCCATTATTTTACTGTGGGAGAACAAGTCTGTGTCAGTGTGTGATTTTCTAAGAGTTATATTTTGCATGTTTTTGATGGAGAAAAGGTCAATTGTAATGCATTTTGTAACTTTTATTATTGCTTTCGGAAGTTTGAGGTATTGCCTAGGAGTTCAAGCGTAATATTATTCAACGTAATTGCTAATTTTTAAAATGGTAAAACAAGTGATAATAATAATTGTATGTCTGGAAGCCTTTTTATTAAAAAAAAAATATATATATATATATTAAGAAGAGTACAATTTTTCTATCATTTAAGTAGATTAGTTTTGTTATGTGCTTATCAGCATAAACATTTGAACTATTTCTGGATTTGAAAACACGACGAAATAACTAATCTTATTTAAAATGCTAAGGCTCATGTTTTAATCTTGTAAAGTTAGCTTTGTTTTTTATTATTTGAATTTTATTGCGAACTATATGTTCAATAAGGAACACGAATTTTCAACAAGTAGAAATAATATGCTTTTTTAATTAGAATAAAAAAAAAGGGCAGCAATAGAATTTAGCGGTTGTTCTTATGTACCGTTTATTTCCGAATATAAGCCGATCCGAGTGCGTTTTTTCTTCAAAGTATTTACCAAAATTCAAAACCCGTATATAAGTCGAAATAAAAAAAATAAATAAAAAATTTCCCGCCACTGTAACGTTCATTATTTACCTTATCTATTAATATTTTGGGTATACGTTTTGGCATTTTTCTGTTAGCCGTGCGAAAACAACAAGATCATCAGAACAACGAATATAAACAATTTCGAAAATAAAAACAACTTGTTCTTAAAAAAACGAATAACTTATTTCTTTTAAAATTATTTTTTTATGAAATATAAACTAAAACAAATAACGTGCTTTATTTATCGATATTTGATGATTTATCGCTTGCGTCCTACTAAAGGAAAAAGTGCCTTTGTTTTTTTCAAAATAAATGGATCCGAAAGTAAGATTTGGTTTGGTTTGCCGCTCTACGGTCATCTTGTGCACACCTTGGGCTAAACAGACCCGAAAGTAACACGATCTCTTTATTTTAGCTTTAAAAAGAGTTCTAAAAGAAATGCGATTGTTAATAATTGTGTCTAGACAGAAATAGAGTTCGCTTTTTCTTTATATATACCAAGGAATTTAAAGAATAAGCAATTTACATATAACTTTAAAATTTTGCTAATTATTTAGCTTACCTCCAAAGCTCCTTTAGCTTTCCTATAAAATTAAACTCATAATATACATGCTGTTGTGTTTTGAGTGATTGTGTGATGCAAAGATTCCATTACAGCCTTACGCACGTTAAGTGCGTTTTTGTAAGTACGATGCCCTAGTATTTTGTTGACATTATGAACGCTTCACTATAAACATCGATTTTTAACGAGCCACTTTATTGAAACAGCTGGAATCTTGCAAAACTACAAGCTCAGAGTCTATCTTTCCCATTGCATTTTATGTTATTGTACAATATTAAAGTTGATACCGCAATTGAAAATGGATCAACTAGAAATTTCTGTATGAGAAACTTACTGAATATTTTCAAATGTAACATATTTCTGTACAGCTGCACATGTTAAAAAGTTTGTGATTCAATACAACATTTGAATATTTTAATAGTTAAATGTCATTGTTCAAACCTATACATGTACTACATTCTTGGACAGCAATGCTAATATTGATGTGTAAGTGATATCATAAATATGCATTTACTCATCCAATAAATTTACTTATTTCACTGGGTTTTTAAATAATACTATTGCTGCTCATATATTTTATGTCTATCAAGAATCTCTCTCAGCATTTATTAGAATATTTAATTTTCTTAATGTTTTCATTTTACACTAGTTTGCTATATAACAAAACTCGTATATTGTCAATATAATTTGTACAAATGGATAAATTTTTGTATATATATGCTTGTATCAGGAATATAATTAGTATAAGTTTATTCTGTTTGTCGTTCATTAATTGAATATATTAATCATCCTCGATTTTTTTTTTTTTTTTTTTTTTTGAAGATATATGCAATTCTTATATCGTGAATAATGAAAAATTAGAGAAAATATAAAGTAGTATTTTAAATTCTTCTGGCACGTTCAATTGCATCACTTGTTATGATATTAAATATTAACATTCTAGCAAAAAAAAGATAATTCCCATAATAGTAAATCTGTGAACCAGTTTTAACCATGATATATTCCGATGAATTTGCTGTTATTTTGATATTTTCTGTGATACTAAGTGCATTTTGAAAGGAAAGGGAACAGTTTATTTTTCCCAGTGCAGTACTATTTAATTGAATAAATCTTTTGTATTAGTTCACCTCTATTTTAGAATTTAAAATCTTGAAAAAAATAGATCTAAAAAAATAAAACTGAAAATGTAATTGTTTAGTGTTTAATTTTAATAAATTGGTATTATAACATGTATGAAGTTGAGCAATCTGAATTGATTTGCATGATATATTTTTGTTTTGTAATATTTGTATCATATCATATGATATGTATGAATGAAGAGGAGTGCATACTTAAAATGTTAACTTAATCTTATAAGTTTGTTTTTAAGTAATTCTCATTTTAAGGATTAATGATTTGTTTTAATTTTTTCAATTGTCATTTCAGGTTTTGGCTGTTTATCAGTCACAAATTGTGTGAAATAGGAAGAAGAGAAAAACAATTAATCAAAAGGGACGTATCCCTACGTCCTTACGGACACCTTGTGTCCTTCTTGGACATTCAGGTATGTGGATTTATTAAACACATGAAATCATTGTAATTTACATAATCATTTCTCCAAAACCTTTTAAATACAAATTTAAGTGTTTTTTTCAAATGTTGACTTTCCAAAATGTAAATTTTAAGAAAGCAAAATTTTTGTGATAAAAATGTGGTTTTTGAAATTCTTAGTTTTAATCTGGTGTTCTATTTTAAAATTTTAAATTTTGAAAAATTGGATTTAAAAAATGAAGTTTAAAATGTTATTATTTAGCATTTAATTTTTTGATAAATTAAATGCTAAATAATAACTGATACATACATATGTACTGTTTCATGAAATTAAGTGAAAAAACCTGATTTTTATCTTATGATATGAATATCAAGTAGTGAAAATATATTATGTATGAATGAAGTAAATTTAAATAGTAAAAGAAACTTAACATTTTTTTTATCTTATTTAAAATTGGCAAAACTTTTAAATGCTAAGCATGTGATAAAAATGAAAGTTAAATTATTAACATTTAAACTAATGTTTGATAAAAAATTCAATAAATAGAACTTGCAAGAACACTGCAAGATTATCAAGATATGTTTTTTTTAATTAAATACATATTATGTGAATTAATAAATTGGGTTCTATAATTCTTAAAATGTTAAAAATTCAAAACTAGGTTTCATACTTTTCAGTTTTGTTTTCCTTCATTTTATTTGCTTGGTAAGAACAATATGAAATAATAAAGCATGCAAGTTATGCTAAACTATAACAATAGGATGCTCTGTTTTTCCATTGTGTACAACAATATGTTACTAAGATATAACTAGCAAAATTGTTTTGTTTGCCTATTTGAAAGAAAGTGAAAGATAAAAAAATTGGCATAAGATTTTCTAAGAAATGGATTTCAAAACTAATGATCCAATTCCATTTTGGAAATCTAGTTTGATGAACTCCTACTTTCCTTTTGTTGATTATCATAGGATCTGTATTAGCCTTCCATTTCAGAATGTTATTTAGATAATCTAAAGTACAATTATATTAATTGTACCTTCAGAAGTGTAACTGAAAAATATTTTTTACTTGATATAAAACTTGCATAAAATTTGCACATATTTTTAGTGGCTATTTTGATATTTTGCTGAAACAGAAGCAATTTTCTAGCAGATTTTGTTTGGTGAAGATAACAGGCGTTTCTTTGGAGAAAGACTATGCAAATTCTTATATGTATGAGTCAGTGTGTGGTTTTATAACAAGATCCTGAGAAGTCCTGGAAACTTCTTTATTTGAAAGTTCTTAATCTTGATTAGTAAATATTATGTATAAGAATAATATACATATATATCAGCCTATGTTTTTTTAAATAACCATACTAATTGCATTACCTATTTTTCTTACTCTTTTTTTTCTCCCTTCAAACTTAATAAATCAAATTCTTACTCGATTGCAAATATCCAAGTGATATTTAACGTTTCTGATAATTTTTAGAAAATTTTTAACTTCATAAAGCATTATCGGCCTTTATATACTATTTTGAAAATATTAAATTGGTTTCATATAAATTTGTACTATTCATATCTTCATTTGCCACTCATTCCATCACAATGTCATTGTGCTGATATTAGGCGAGTAGCAAAGAATGATGTTAATGAATGATAACAATAAGTTCTCAGAATTAAATAAAATTTTAATTAAAAAGTTAACTAATTTTAAACATCCTCAAACTATTTGCCTCATATAAAAAAAATTAATCTCAAATTAGTTAGTAAAATTTTTAGTAAGTTAATTAAAAAAATTAATAGTGATCTCTATAAATTCATGTGTTTTACAAGTCCAGCTTCATATCGCAAAAAGAAATTCATGATGTGAAGCTGTATGATACTATAGTGCTCAGCAGAAAGTGTAGGGTTGAGTTTATGATGCTATATTTATATACAACTTTGTAACAAATATCTTATCTGCTGGCCTTCCATGATTAATTTACATAATTCTTTTGTTGACATATTGTCAAATTTATTTAATTCCATAAATTTTCAGCCTTGGAAAGTGAGATTATTATGGCATGGCAATTTGTGAATCACTCTATATTGCTTGAATACTCTATTCATAATATGGTGACTCCTATTTCATTCTTAAGTATAATTATTACTGTAACAATTCTAAAATCTTAATATCTGCCACAAAGAGGTATAAGGATTAATCGATTGTATAAAGCCTTGTAATTTAATCTCAGAAACAGTCATAAGTTTCTGTTTGTTATCATTGTATCATTGTTGTCTATTTATATATCATGTTACTGGCATATTAATTCCTGTACGGTTGCCATAATTTTTCTTCATTTTCTAAAAATTTGGAAGTGTTTTAATACATTAACTTTTCTCTCTAAATCATGTATTTAAATCATTTATCTTGACCTACAAAATACAGACAACTTCAAAGAATTACTATAATAACTAACTGCAAAATGCATAAATACTTTTTAGTTATAACTACCTATTTTCAAGCAGCAGCAATTGGAGAAAAATCCTATTAAAATTGAAATTATGTTTTCAGTATAAATATTTAAATAAAATGAAAAAGTGGAAGAGAGATATTAGAATGAGTGGATAATTAAAATCTTTATCAAATTTTAAATTACATAAGAAAATCTGGAAAACATCCTATTAATTCATTCTTCTTTTCATTCTCTTATCATTAATTTTTGATTCATTTCATTTTATAATGGAATATCTAGTATTTATTATTATAATCTGAAAAAAGTACAAGATTATTCAAATAACTTTTCTCAATTTATGCCTTGATATGTAAAATTCGGTTGTAAACATTATATCAGAAATATTGTGCATTTGTTCCAAATTTTAGTTCTCTTTAATCAAATTTCTTTCAGTTTTAGTGTCGAAAGAAACAAAGTATACCAAATATATTTAATTCTTAATATATCGAAACCTTAATCTGTATTAGAAAAGCAAGCTAATCAAATAAGGTTCTTTTTTAACTTTGACAATTAAATATACAACTATATTTATAGTTATTTTGACTTTAATTGTTAATATTTTTAATTATCTATTACTCTATTTATGATTAATTTTCTTAAAAGAATTTTTAAAACTGACATGAAGTGTTCCATGATCTAACTGGTTGGGGGGACGAACAGCTGAATTTGTGTTTGGGCATGATTAGAAATTTCATTTTAAATGCCCTTATAAACCCTATCCTTTTTTTCTTCTTCTTCACAATTCAATATGTCTTTGTTATCTAAATGTATTTTATAGTATTCAATATAACAAAATATTTTAAAATATTTACTTACAACTTATGGAACAAAACCTTTGTTTTAAATACTTTATTTCTTGACAGCATATTGAGTCTCCCTGTAAATAAAGAAATAAAATTGGGAAAGGAGGAATATGAATACAAAAATAGCCATGTTTTTATTCTTTAAAATTAAATACATTTCTTAAAATGAATATCAGCTAATATTACATAAGATTTGTATGTTCTTATATTGTAAATTTTTTTCTTCAAATTACATAAATGTTTTATTTGGTCCCTAAGTTTTTTTTTCCTTTTTCCCCAACATTCTGAAAATCTTTTATTTTTTTTTTATTTTAGAAACATTTTAGTATAGTTTAAAATTTTCTTGTTTTATAAATTTTTCCTTACAATTATTTATAAAATAATAAATTCTCATTAGCCCTTGAAGTTGAATGGATTAAAGCAACCTTTAATTAAAAAATGAAATACAGAGTTTTGAATCAAGAATTTTTTAAAAATCATGCATCAACTAATCGAAAAATATTTTTGAAAATGAATATTTTCATATGCATTGGCATATAATCAAATAATATTTTGTTAGCTTCAGTGAATCATAATCTACTATATGAAAACAGTATTATTATTTTTTGAAGACTTTTATGCATTATTTTCTCTGTAGGCCTAAGTTACTTTTTGAAGTAATATTGGTAATACTTCTGCATTTTATTCTTTCTTGTTCAGTATAAAACATTATTTTTTTTTGTCTTACATTTGTAAACAAATTAAAAAAGCTTGTAGATCTTGGGTACATTTTTTTGACAATAACTGTTGGTATTTAATTGAAGTTAGATAATTTCATTTTACAGATCCAGGTATAATCTCTTTTCACTCTTATATGTGACACCTTTGGCTTTTTATTCTTGTCATTGCAGCATAGATCCTTCTTAAAATCTCCTTCCTAAAAATTAAACTGTTTATCTGTGACAAAAGGCAGTATAAATGCATCAGAACATGGAATAAGTTTTAAAATAAATTAATCCAACTTTAGCACAAAATAAGATTTTTTTTATAAGAATTTTAAAAATTTACTTATTTATATCATACGTGATATTCATTGCAATTTCGACTCCTAATGTAACTATCATAAATCAAATAATGTAACGTTAAAAATTATAAATTGAAAATAAATAATGAAATTTAAAAAAAAATTTATCAAACCTGATGTATGTTGTTCTCCATGTCTGGAAATGTCTTTCTTGTCAATTTCTTTTTCGTTGACTTCTTTCAAGAATGTTTTAATGTTCTACATGATAAAAAAAAAAAAAAAAAATTAAGATTTTAATTAAAGTTAACGAAGATCCTCTTAATAAAATATGAATTGAGAAAAGTTTTTTGCTTTCGGTCAAATATACTTGAAAAGAAATATCACACTAACATTTGTGACAATAAGAATAACAGCTGTATGTTAGTAATCTAGAATGTTAGTGTATTATTAAAAGAAAAGTTTTTAATATTTCAAAATATTTGTTCTATTAACTGTCTCAATTATGTATTTATTACTAAACTTTAGAAAGCTGATTAAGAACCTATATTGAATAAAGTATACAAAGATTGTTCTATAATATATTAAAAATTATTTTATAATTAATTTAACATAATTATTATACTGAATAATTTATAACATATGTTATAACATTTTGATTTAGTTAGTTAGTTGCTTTATTAAATGTGTAAACTGTAATAATAAGTAAATTAATTTAAATTTATGGGTGCTATATGAAAACGAAGTTTAACTCTATACATTACACATATTTTCTAGAGTTTAAAAAAAAAAATTTGAATTTTTAGATTGTGATAAAGTGATTTATAATAAATCCAAAATAAATAATAAAATTTCTAAATTAATCAAATCTGCCATATATTCTTGTTCTTGAACATCTTTATTATCCGTTTCTTCTTTTTTGTCGGCCTCTTTCTTGAATTTTTTAATGTTCTACACGATTAGAAATGGGTTACTAATGATTTTTTTAAGTAAAAAAGTTGATCATATTTCTTTCATCTCTGTAATTATTTTATTAAATACAATATTTAAGCAGTTCTTTCTCAATAAATATTTTTTTTCATCTTCAATATTAATTAGATGTCCTAAAGATTTAGAGGATTTCTTTCCAATTAAATTTAAATTGATGAAAACATTATTTGCATTTAATGATTATTTCTAATTGTGAAAAGTTTTAGTTAAATATATAAATACAGAATCATTTATTAAACAAGACACTAATTAAATCTTAACAGGGTGGAGTAAAATTCTGCCAAAGTGCTTGTAAATAATGAAATACAATTATTAGTATTTAAAAATTATGTTAGGTATAACTATTTTAAAATGTTTTTAATATTACAAAATATGTAATCTATTAACTGTTTAAAGTAACATTGAATGTATTCAAGTATACTAGTTCCTGAACATATTTTAAAATTAATTAAATATTATAAACAATAAACTGAATAATTTTTATTGCATAAATATAACATTTTGAAATTAATTTATACTTCTTATATGACATAACTTGTAAAAATTTATCATTCATTTAAAAATTTTTGACCATGCAAAGTCTTGTTAATTGCTAAACTTAATTTTTCCATTGGAATATAATCATTATTATTAAAACCGAAATTTCACACATTAGTATAATGTTAATTCAATATTCCCTCTCAAAGTTTTAAATGCCATGATTAATCAATGACTCTATATCGGAATTGTATATTGAATTACACCCAATAATTTAATAAACTAATGTGATTTTAATATCTTGCACTATAAATAAATCAATGAATTATTTATAAGAAAATGCAATACCATAATTTCAATAAAAATTGATGGATGTTTTCTGGCCTATTAATTTTATCTTGTTTAATTGGTGGCCAAGTGGCTAGCGCTGTGGTCTTTGGTATCACAGACTTCAGGTTCGAATCCTGGTAGTGGCATGGTTTATGAGTGGCTAGCACTCTGTGTCGGTGCCACAGATGTCGGGTCCGAGTCCCGGCGGTGCCATGGTTGCTTGTAGTGGTTCAGAATCCACTTTAAGCCATAGGTCCCGGTCTCCTATGATCGTAGAGCGTCACAGAGCCCAATCAGACTCTTGTCACCCACATCATTCCCATACTGTAAAAGGGGCAACTCAGCTCTAAAGCACAGTGATGTGGTTCGGAATCCACTTTCAACTTTACAACCCGGTCTGTTTACCCCTCGTGTGCACAAGATGGCTGTAGAACGACAAACCAAACCTTGTTTAATTGAAGTAAACAAAAGATTGCTGAAATTCTAATTCATATCGCCATCCAAGTAAATTAACCTTTTAGGGCTTATCCTGACGAGGGCACGTGTCGAGTCAAGAGTCACCCCGAGGCGATCTCGCTCCGATCGTTTTCGTCTGACCCACGTCATATCTCGCTGAGTAAATTCTTTGATGTGTGGGGAAAAAAAAAAAAAAAAAAAAACCACTCTTGCCAGAGCGAAGTCGAAGCACAATTTTCCCGGTAGGCGTTTTTCAAACCGGTTTTTAATGAGTTTGCGATTGGGATTCGTTCTCGTGTGGAGAGGGCTTTAAATGGAAACGGAGTATAGATATTTATGATAATTCGAATCATTTATTTCAAAAACTAAATTTTACTTTCTCGGGATTGGTATCTAACTATTTTGATATTACTAAATTTACTAATTATAATATTTGCCCTAATGTAAACGTATTGAAAATTGAACGCTTTTCTTCGTTTTAAAAATGGTTATTTTTGAATGAATTTTTTTTCTTCCTCTTTTGTTCACATTTATCTTTCGACATATAATTGGTGCCAATTAAAAACTTCAGCCTTTTAAACTTCAAATCCAACCAAGATGATAAATTCAAAGTTAAGATTTCGTGAGTCTGTGAAAAAAATAAAAATCATTAGAAAGGAACTTGTCCCTTATATTTCCAAATATACGGGCCTGAATGGCTAGTGCTCTGGCACTCGGTACCACAGCTTTCGGGTACGAGTCCCGGCGGTGCCATGGATATTTGTAGGGGTTCGGAATCCACTTTAAACAGTATGTCTCGGCCTAACATGATCGTAGAGTGTTGCGGAGGTATTGTTACTCCGCTTCCATAACTTATCTTCAAGCTACGCGCACCTCCTGGGTAGTGCTAAGTCAATAACGTCAGTATAGCGCTTGCCTTAAGGCATCCAAGACAATTGTCTAAGTGTTTGCCAGCTGCATTAGAACAAAAAAATATTTCTGAATATAAGCCGAGCGGGCGTTTTTACCCAAAGTTCCAAACCCGTATATAAAACGAAACGGGAAGGATTCTTGTAGCATTCATTATTTACGGTATTCTATTATTTCTAGTGTACGTTTTGATACTTATCTGTTACACGGGTTTATCATAAATTTCCCACATCAAATTTCGCCATGATCAGATTTTTCGTTTGGGCGACGATGCAACAAATACAAATAATTTCGAAAACATAGCAACTCATTTTAATAAAACGAATCACTCAATTCATTGAAAATTATTTCTTTCTTTCATAAATTTAAGAAACAAACTAAAGAAATAAAAACGTCCTTTATTTAGAGATATATTACTTGCGTCTGGCTATTGATAATCCAGCATTTCTAATTCCATTTAAGTGCATGCTTTAAATTAGAACTGTTGTAGTTGTGTTTGTGATTACCAGTAAAGTAACATAATTTCATATTTTGTAATCATTGCAGCATATTCAGGGTAAAAAAAAAATTGAGTTCATTCATCCGTATAATTTTTTCAAAATTACAAAAATGATTAATCGGGGATTTAGGAATGTTTTTAATAGAATTTTAAGATTTTAATAGAATTTTTCTGAAGTTTCTGATCTGAAGATCACTCTCTATTTCGCAAAAGCAGGCTGCCTAAGACCTTGTATCAATATATTCCGACTTTTCTAAAACGATATGTTACTACGGTTCTAATTGTGTTTGTGATCGTCAATTGAAATAACAGATAATTTCAAATTGTATAATCTTTGTAGTATATTTGAAAAAATAAATAAATAAATAAATCATTTATCTTTAGTCATTTTCGTAATTTTGAAATATTGATAATTAGGGATTTTGAGCAGAAGTTTTTGGTCTAAAGGGCACACAGACTATTTTCAAAAGCGAAAATAAAAAAAATATTCAAAAATAATTTTTTATAGTATCGGTATGAGCATGGATGAGTTTGTGGTTAGCTCGCTGGACTTCTGATCTAGGGGAAATCAATTCAAAGTCTGAAAGCTCTTGTATCAGCTGCGTACCTTTTTTTTTTTTCTTCTCTCGTATCTTTCCCTCCTATAGATTTATCATGATCATAATATGTAATGACAGTGAATTGATAGATTCGAACTTTCCTTTGAAAACTAAACCTAGTTCTGGATGTGTTTCTTTCGGTGGTAGAACGGTGCAAACTCCCCAATTTCCGCCCTTGAAGCTGTTCTCTGAAATTGCGGTGACTGATCAACATTGGTGCACCGAGTGATAATCGCTTTGTAAAGTAACCAACCAACCAACTTGTTTACCTAACTCGCAGACCGTTTCTTAGAGGTTTAAATACTCCCTCCACCTTGGAAGAAAATGTTTACAATTGTACAACAGAAATTGGGTAGGCATTCAATTGGAACAAATAAGGATTACATTGCCTTTGCAGGAATTTTGAGAAAGCATTAGAATTGTTTTGCTTGCTTTTTTCATATTCTCCCCCAGAGTTTGATTAGTTGAATGAATTATCTCTTACTCTTATATGTCTAGTCTTATTTCCGCATTCGGAATTATCTAACTGAGTGGTAAAACTTACACTAAGATACATACTGAAAATATCTTCAGAATAAAAATGGGAAGTTCTAGCATTTATTTAAAATAGCGAACTGGTATATTCAGGTACGTCGGCTCCCAGAGATTTACTTGACTGTACGTCAGGGATGTCAAACCTTTTGGCTTCTTTGGTCCGTATTTAAAGGAAGGAATTATCGCAAAGAGCTTATAAAATATTGCTAATTGTATGACAGTTTTTAAGCAAAAACCTCTACAATCTTAAGACGTCCACTGACGAATAAGCAAAAATGCTGTCATTGACTTCATATGTGTTAAGAAATATTTAAAAAATAGATATATTCAATTGAAGTTTTTATTTTATGATTAAAAATGAAGTTAAATGTTTCAATATTTTTTTTAAAATTCGAATTACATAAAGTACAAAATCGTCCATGTTTTAAGGAAAAGTACGATTTCATGTCTGGCACATTCATAATAGATTGATATAGCTTTTCAATAAGTGTTGATATATTTAGAAGATCGCTAAATGGTATATTCGATGCGTATTTAATTAACAAGATTGGGTATTAAGTATAATGAAAATCTTAAAGTTTTGAATTCAAATATATAAGTACAAGAGAATAAGTATCAAAGAAAAATGTAGGAAATTATAAAATATTTAAAGTAGTTAAAAGAAGTATTTGTAATTGTAGTAGTTTGACGAATAATTTTTATACATTTTTATTATTAATCCTAATAGTTTAGAGTAAAATTGTTTTTTTCTAAAATTAAGCGATAAAATCTATAAAAAGTATATATAAGTATTTAAAAGCATCCCAGTAAATGGAAAGAAAGAAGAGAAGGAGGTTTTTTAAAATGGGGTTTTAAAATAAAAAAATATTATATAGTAATTCGTGTGTGTAATTATAGTGTATCATGTAGTAATTCAAAGGAATGTAGTTTCATATTACAGATGAAGGACTTAAATATTACACAATTCTTTCTTTAATTTTTAGTGTTTTTTTTTTAAACATGGATTTTATTATTAGAAAAAATGTTTTTTAAATGTATTTTAAAACTCAATTTCGTTTTGGAATTAATAGTTTTCAGAAAGCAATTTGAAAATTCATCATATTAATTAAATTCTGTTGATACTTTTATTTTATTTATTTTTTCGGTAACTTGATTCATTTTGACCTTCATTTCATTAGAAGAGGGAGAAAAAAATACACTCTGGTTTTATTATCTTTAAAGTTTTTCAGTCAATTTTATCTCCAATTTCAATGTTATTCAATAGTTATTTTTGCAGGTTTTTAATTTGTAAAAATACATTGAATTTACTTATACACATTAATTTTTGAGTGCATTAAAACTTACTGAAACGACTATAATGTAATAGATTTATTTCTACAACTTATTTAAATATATATCTTTAAATTGTTACTATAATCATTTCTGACAACCACATCTTGCAATTAAGTTTCTGTTCAAACAGATTTGTCAATATCGAAATAAATTTCATCATTTTATCTGAATAAATTTGCCATTTTTACAATTATAAAACTTGTTTTCATTTTATAAGTCAAGCAGGAAAATGTTATGAAGTACTATTATGACATTAATTTAATTAGGATACATAGTAATTGAAATCAAGATATTTTTGAAGGGCTTAGTATTTTCAGAACTCCTTATATTGTTAAAAAGACACTATGAGTCACACAACAATGTAGGAATCTTTGTTTCCACTAAAGTAGATGATTACTCTTAAATGAAACTTAGTGGTTGTTTTTTGTATTTCTTATTATATATGAGGAAGATTATAGAATTTATATTAAAGCAAAGTAGTGCGTTTCTTGGGAATATTTGGAACAAAAAAAAGCAATGAAAAGATTTGCTTTTATTGTTGTCCATGGTTTTGATGTAACAAGAAAAGTAATTAGGAAAGATGTTGAAATTACTCCTTTCATGCAAAATTAATTGACCTTTGATGGTCGATGAAATAACTTTTATGTTTTACATAATTAGCCAAGCTAAAACCTATAGTTTTCCTTTCACTTTGCCTAATAACACTTCTGCCAAATACTGGGACATAAAATACTATTTTTGAAGGATTCTGTTATGGAACATTAAAAATAAATCAAATAAGTTTCCTGATAATCATTTCCCAAAAACAAACATCACCATCTTCTACAGAAAAATAAAGTATAATTTTTTCATACTTGTTCAAGTAGGAAGTCCAAACATTTTCCCTCTAAATGCCCAACAAGCATTTTATGTCTGTATATATGTAGTACAGTGCTACTGAACTAGTATTTTTAGAATTATGCTTGTTGAATGGTCGATCTATTTAATATCTCTGTATACACTTCTGCATTGCAAATGCTATCAGTCTTTGTCAGCTGTGTTGAGAATGAATATCATAAGTCGTTTTCGGTCTTGTTCCTTCCCTTATTTTTTCTGTTTCTTCCAATTTAATAAGTCAAATGTTAATGCATTTGAGAGCTGGAAATAACAACAAAAATAATAGTAACAAAAATTTTCAACTTTTTATTTTCTGGATAGTATGGTAGAAATTGTTTTTGCATTTTATTACTTATGTGCAAATGTGCCATTATAAATTTGAATCTATATATGCATTTAATAAACTGTAACTTAAAATAGTTAAGTGACTCTGAACGTAAATAAACAATTTGATTAACGAAGTCAATATTTTCATTCTGTTACTTCAAGGTTTATAATTGTTATGCATTATTGTGTGATAAAATGCATAATGAAAGAATTTTGAAAAAATCATTCATAGTTACATTCTATAATTGAAGAGTAATTATTTAGTCATCATTCAGATGTTAATTAATTGATAAATACTTCGTTTATTTTAAATATTAGTTTTGAACTCCATGCAAAGTTAAAAGTTTTACATGACATGTTTTTTTTCTGTATATACTTTTTTTTTTTTTTATATGTTCTTGTTTGCATGCACCCACAAACAATTAAATGTTATGAGGAAGTGGTTGGGAAGTTTCATCACAAATGATCTTTTCAATTGTTTAGTTTTCTAATCATTAATAATTTTGAGATTTACATTTTAGGTTAGCTACTAACACAATATAAAATGCATTTGCCAATTAAGAAATTGGTAGAAAAAGTTTTATTAGAATTAAATATTCATTTTTAAAATTTATCTTAAGAATAAAAGAATTAAATAATTAATACCAAATTAGAATTTTATCTATTACACTCATCTTGTTTGCAAGAACATTTCTTTCCCAATGAGTTCACATAATTTATTTAAGTGTATTAAACCCAAGTAATTCATGTATTTTAATATTTTATATGAAAGAGATTGTTATATATTGTTACAGAAGATAATCTAGTTTCATGGTGGGTTTAAGAGAGCAAGGGTTTTCTTTTTTCTTCCCCTTTCTTATGCAAATAATCCTGGATAAATTAGAAAATATATTGCCTCTTCATGATATTAACTAATTAAATCGCTCATAAATGAGCTTCAAAAATATTTCTGTAATGTGCATTTGACATAATACGCATTAATTTGCCTTGTTGATTTTTAAAGCACATGTGTATAATTATGTCGCTATTTAAATTAGGGATCAGCATTTTATTTAATCATTTCCCTTAATTACAGAACATTTTCTAAAAATGTTGGAATATCGTGAAAAATAAAGTTCAGGTTGTTCATTATTATTTTTTTTTATAAATACATTTATTTTTCTCAATTTTCTAATGTATAATGTGAAGCTGCATTTCAATTAATAAGCATATCTGTCTTATATATACTTTTTATTGTAGGGAGAAATTGTAATTTAGAATATTATTTAGACGAATTCTCCTTTATGCAATGAATATAAATTACTTAACAAATTTATTTATGTAAAATTTTATTGCAATGAATTTTATTTTTACAACTTTGTTTCAACTTTTTTTTTTTTTTTAATTTGATCTTGCAAGGGTTTTTCCCCTCCTTACAAAATGCAATATATTTTTCTGCTTTTGTTTACATTGTACACAAGTCTAATTTGCTTCTTATCATCCTCTGATGATTGATGGCCTAGTGTTCTGTAGGATTATGTAAAATAAGTTGAATCGAGCTTGTGTATTTATATTGCTTTCATAATTCTATGTTTACATTCGTTGTTATCCTTTCATTTCATATTTTTTTTTAAAGTCAATTTTTGAAAGATATCCAATTTTAAGAATCTAAACTTATTACTGAGATTCTAAGTAATAATCTCTGCAAATTTTTATAATTTCTATTGATTTCCATCAAACCAAAACAGCAATGAAAAAAAAATATATATACCAATTTTTATGTATAACACATTTATTAAGAAAATTAACACTGGCTCTCAATGTCCCAAAATTACTGAATATACAATGATTGATCTTTTCTATGAAATGACACATTCTTAGATTGTATTTACACAATTGGAAACCAGAATAGAATAAAAATTGGACCTAAAGATTTTATTTTAAAATATATTGTGTAAAATTTTCACTGAATATTTATTCAACACTTAAAATATCTTTATTATAAGTAATTAGCATTTATATTCCTTTCATAATTTTATGTTTATATTCATCGTTCAATTTCATATTTTTTATGTTGAGTCAATTTTTCATGTAGCAGAAATTTTATGAACTAACACTATTTTAAGAAATAATTCCTGCATTTTTATAGTTAATTCTCATTAATTTTAATCGCCCAAAATGCAATGAAAGAAAAAATATTTTCTAATTTTTATACTTAAAACATTTCTAATATCTACCTTATTATTTTTTTAATATAATTGATGAACATATAACGATTTGAATCTTTCTTGTATGTACACTCTTGGAATGCAGTAGAAGTGGAATCCAGGATAAAAGAATGGATACAAATATTTTTTCTCTATTATAAAAAAATTAGAACATGTCATTTTCATTATATATATTCAACACTAAAGCTCTTCCATTTAATAAAATTTGTTTGAATCATAAAAATAATATGTATAAATCCTTAATAAGCAGATTTCCAAAAAAAGGTCTGAAAATAAAAAGTTAATTCAAATTTATCATCATTGATGTATGATAAACTGTTCATTTGAAAGAAATGTTAACTAGCTTTGATGGAAATGAAATAAATTATGCCTAAACAAAATTTTTATAATGTATCTAACATTATAATATTTAAAAAGTAATAGTAGTAGTTTAAAATATGCCAAAGTAGGCATATTTTTAATTGCAGAAATTTTTTTATATTTTATTTAAATATTAACTTAAATTTTTATTTAATCATTTTATTTTTAAGTCTTTCCCAAATAATTTCATCTAAAATATTATGTATAAAAAACATGGTGTATACAAATGAGCATTAGCAGAAATAAGAAAATTGATTCAAAATTAATTTTTTATGCATAATGGACATTTTAATAGCATTGAATTGAGTTTAAATTAAATTTACTTAAAACCATTAATAATTAACATGGATAAATATTTGGTAATAAAAAAAAAAATTTGATGTGCAAAATTCCAATCAGTTGATAAATTTGATCTTAATTTTCACAAACAAAATTTTTTTTATTATTATTATTAAAAATTGTAAAATCAAAGCATTAATTCATAGTTTAAATTATACACCTTACACCCTTTAACCAATTTTTAAATGTTTCATATAATTTCCTTTGTTGTTGTATTCAATTTTTTAAAATGATAACTGAGAGTAAACTATCATGATGACTATAAGAAAAAGTGTGAGTGGGAAATTGTCTGAAAATGACTGGAATTAATATATATTTTTGATGGGAAGAGTATAAGAAAAAAATGAAGCAGGATCTAAGTAATTTCTATATATATTTTTCTTAAATTATAGAAATATATTAAAAGTTTTATAGTTTTTAGTCAGTATGAATTTTATGGTTTTTAGTGCTATTTACCTTCTAAATCATTTCTTCCTTTACTTCTGAGATATCTTGATTTAATTGCAGAATATCTTGATTCAATTCCAGAATTTTTTGATTCGTTTGCAGAATATCCTGATTCATTTTCAGGATATTTAGATTCATTTGCAGAATATTCTGATTCGTTTGCAGAATATTCTGATTCATTTCTAGAATATTTTTATTCAATTCTAGAATATTTAGTTTTATTTCTTGAATATCTTGATATATTTCTCGATGATCTTCTTGCTTTGTTTCTAGATGATCTTCTTGCTTTATTTCTAGATGATCTTCTGGCTTTATTTTGGGGGTGTTATTAGGTAGCTCTCTGCACTTGACTTTTTTCCTTTGTCTTGGAAGGTAACCACTCTTCCTCTAATAGTAAAGTCATATTTTAGCAGAATACAAAATTTTTACTGATACAAATAATGCAAATATATAATTTAAAAATAGATATTTTTCATGTTTCTACTTATAAATTATTAATGTTTGATTAAATGGGATTCAGTAATTAACTGGATTTAAAAATGTTGTAGGTTTAAAAAAAATCTTATTAAAATGAAACTTCTTAGAGATAAAATAGTTTGTGTTTTTAGATTTAATTAAATTATCTTGTATATTTTTAGTGATCTAAGATGATATTTCTCATAAAATTGATTCCAAGATAAATAGACATCTATTCTGTTTTTTTTTAGTGGTATAAATCAATACACAATCTCTTTAGCTTACCATTGAAAAACTAATATTTCTTATCCATTCTTTAATATTTGTTTTTTAAGACATGCCTCCCCTCCCCCCCCTCAACATCCATGATTTACTTGTTTCCTTAAGATTCAAGTTAAATGTCAGAAAAAAATTTGTTGTAAATTTATGGGCATAGCAAACCTATTAAATTTTGAGGGAAAAAAAAAAAAAAAAAAAAAACATGAGCTAGTATAATTTACTATGGTAATTTATTTTTAGCAACTTTAAAGAATTATAAATTTACAGAAAAGATATATAAATGTATGTGTATATATATATATATAAACTTAACCCTGAAAAAAAAGAGGGGGTATTGTAGCGAAGAAAATATTTTTTTGTAATTTTCAAAGTCGTTAATAAGTATGTAAAGTGATATAATATTTCATCACAATAATTCCACCAAATCAATATATGTTCTTTAGAATATAGTTAAGGATATGTTTTCCTTTATAAAATATTTAGTGAATTACATAGTTTTTTTAAGCTGAAATAGCCATAAATAAAGATTTAAAGCTATTACAGCTTAATTAATCTAGCATTTTTAAGTGAAAAGAAATTAGTTGCTGATTTGATTTAATAAAAAAGACTTGCTAACTTTTATGGATTGTCCGTTATTCCATTCCTTTGAGTCTTCAGCAATCTCTAAATTAATTACTGCATCAGCAAACCAGGAGTCTTTTTCAATTTGCATACTCTTCATTATAGCTGGTTTTTGTGAGTCATGATCGGCCTGTTTAAGTAGGGGAGAGAGAGGGGTAAATTAATCAATACACAAGTTCGATTATTTTAAAATTCATTTTTCTACTTGCATTCATTCAAGATTAGATATAAACTTTATAGTCATTTCTGGGGAGTAAATGTTCAATTGCAAGTTTTAAATTACTCTAAATATTAAATGAAGGAAAAATAATATAAATTTCAATATTATATTATGCATTAAATAATATAATATTAAAATTATATATTAATAGATATAATTTTAATTTAATAATAATAATTTTCGTTCCTCCAGGTTTTATTTCCTATTCAATAGGAATATCAATAGAATTGGATATATTATTTAATGAATAATATAATATTGAAATTTATATTATTTAAAAACATTAAAGTTAGTGAAAACTTACGAAAATAATAGTACCTCACTACTTTTAATGAATTATCCTCCTAATCTAGAAAGGGAACTACTATTTAAAGTAATTATTAACGTAATTATTTTTTTAACATAACTAACATGGGGAGTATGTATCGTATAAATTTTAAATTAAGTATTCCTTTTATTTTACGTGCCATCTTAAATTTAGAATGCTAAAAAAAATTATAAGGCCTGAAAGTGGTTAAGAACTTAAATCATTTATCAGTCTTTTGAATGAAATTGCGGTACTTAAAAATATTCCATACCTGCATTCTTATTGCTTCTTGATAAGCCACAGAGGACAAAAGTTGCAAATTGTAAAGATCTTCCCCGGTGAGAGGAGGACGAATGCTCGCTTCTCTATTTGCCTCGGTGAGAGGAGGAGGAATACTCGCTTCTCTACTTGCCTCGGTGAGAGGAGGAGTGCTCGCTTCTCTATTTGCCTCGCTGAGAAAGAGAGGAATACTCGCTTCTCTACTTGCCTCGCTGAGAAAGAGGAATACTCGCTTCTCTACTTGCCTCGCTGAGAAAGAGAGGAATACTCGCTTCTCTATTTGCCTCGGTGAGAGGAGTATTCGCTTTTCCACTTGCCTTGGTCAGAGGAGGAGTACTCGCTTTTCCACTTGCCATGGTGACAGGAGGAGTACTCACTTTTCCATTTGCCTTGGTGAGAGGAGGAGTACTCGCTTTTCCATTTGCCTTGGTGAGAGGAGGAATACTCGCTTCTCTACTTGCCGCGGTGAGAAAGAGAGGAATCCACACTTCTCTACTTGCCTCGCTGAGAAAGAGAGGGATACTCGCTTCTCTACTTGCCTCGGTGAGAGGAGTATTCGCTTTTCCACTTGCCTTGGTCAGAGGAGGAGTACTCGCTTTTCCATTTGCCACGGTGACAGGAGGAGTACTCACTTTTCCACTTGCCTTGGTGAGAGGAGGAGTACTCGCTTTTCCATTTGCCATGGTGACAGGAGGAGTACTCGCTTTTCCATTTGCCATGGTGACAGGAGGAGTACTCACTTTTCCATTTGCCATGGTGACAGGAGGAGTACTCACTTTTCCATTTGCCTTGGTGAGAGGAGGAGTACTTGCTTCTCTACTTGCCTCGGTGAGAGGAGTACTCGCTTCTCTATTTGCCTCGCTGAGAAAGTGAGGAACTGTCGCTTCTCTACTTGCCTCGGTGAGAGGAGTACTCGCTTTTCCACTTGCCTTGGTGAGAGGAGTACTCGCTTTTCCACTTGCCTTGGTGAGAGGAGTACTCGCTTTTCCATTTGCCATGGTGACAGGAGGAGTACTCACTTTTCCATTTGCCTTGGTGAGAGGAGGAGTACTCGCTTTTCCATTTGCCATGGTGACAGGAGGAGTACTCACTTTTCCATTTGCCTCGGTGAGAGGAGGAGTACTCGCTTTTCCATTTGCCATGGTGACAGGAGGAGTACTCACTTTTCCATTTGCCTCGGTGAGAGGAGGAGTACTCGCTTTTCCATTTGCCTTGGTGAGAGGAATACTCGCTTTTCCATTTGCCTTGGTGAGAGGAGTACTCGCTTTTCCATTTGCCTTGGTGAGAGGGGGACTACTGGCTTTTCCATTTGCCTTGGTGAGAGAAGGAGTATTCGCTTTTCCATTTTCCTTAGTGAGAGGAGGAGTACTCACTTTTCCATTTGCCTTGGTGAGAGGAGGAGTACTCGCTTTTCCATTTGCCATGGTGACAGGAGGAGTACTCGCTTTTCCATTCGCCATGGGGACAGGAGGAGTACTCACTTTTCCATTTGCCTCGGTGAGAGGAGGAGTACTCGCTTTTCCATTTGCCTCGGTGAGAGGAGGAGTACTCGCTTTTCCATTTGCCTCGGTGAGAGGAGGAGTACTCGCTTTTCCATTTGCCTCGGTGAGAGGAGAAGTACTCGCTTTTCCATTTACCTTGGTGAGAGGAGGACTACTCGCTTTTGCATTTGCCTTGGTGAGAGGAGGAGTACTCGCTTTTCCATTTTCCTTAGTGAGAGGAGGAATACTCGCTTTTCCATTTGCTTTGGTGTGAACAAAATGAATGGTAGGACGAATGCCCGCGTCTCTGTTTACCTGGGTGAGAGGAGGAGTACTCGCTTTTCCATATGCTTGGGGGTGAACCAATTTAATGATAGGACAAATTTTCGCGTCTATATTTGCCTCGGCGAGAAGAGAAAGAATACTCGTTTTTCTATTTGCCTGTTGAGAAAAATGAATTAAGGAACTTAAAAAGCATGAGATGTTTGTTTACTACATTTGCTCATCAATTCTTGTTATATAATCATAGGAAATATAATATGTTTTCTAAAAAAAGAAAGAAAATCAAATATGCAAAAAATGGTTAAGAACTTAAATCATTTATTAATATTTTGAATGAAATTGCGGTACTAAAAAATATTTAATAATATTAATAAATAATATTATATATATATATATATATATATATATATATATTAAATTATTTATATAATTTAAATAGCATTATTATAATAGTTTAAATGATATTAATAAATTAATACTAAATATATTAATTTATTAATATTATTTAAATTAGCTTGAACATCAGGATCCAGTTGCAGTACTTTACTATACATCATTATTGTATTTTTTAGAGAATGAAACAACTGCAGTAATCTGCACAAAATCGAGTATGAATGATCCTCTCTTCGTAGTTTTAAAAATTTATAAAGGTCATTTTTTTTTTTTTTTTTTTTTTTTAAAAACTTCGCGTGGATTTTTTTCAGGAATTCTAAAAATAATTTTATTTTCGGAACTATTTGACTTATCAAATGATAGAAAATTAGGAGCTAAAGGTGGTTATGAATGGAAATGATTTGGAAGGAATGGTACGATTAAAAAAGGAATAGTAAAACTTAAAAAGAAATATTCCATACCTCATCCTTCTCGCTGACCAGTCTAGCTGCAGTGGCTAACGTCAAAAGCTTGTTATTCTGTTGAGAAAAATTAATTAAGATCGTAATTAATTAATCAATCGTATGCTTTTTTTTCTATAAATTTTTGTTTGTTTAAAATGGGATAATAAACAACATTCCATACCTTCTCGGATTCATGGTTTAATAAATTAGCCACTTCAACTAAGAGGGGCCTTTCTATGTTTACTATATGTGATTAAAAGGTGCTAATCATTGTTTCAGCATATTTTATAGGGAATAAGAGTATGTGATATAGATATATATAAGGAATGAAAAAGAAATTCTTTTGGGGGAAAAAAATATATCGATTAATTTTTTTTAAAAAAACAAAATGAATTGTGCCATTAACAAAGAAAAGCATTTTGATAAGGAAAAAGTTTGTGTGTTGAATTAGTCTTTTATTTCCGAAGTATAATTATAAAAAAATAATCCAAAAGCTCTTTAAAATGCACAAAAAGAAAGTATAAAAATAATTAAAAAGACTACAATTTCATTAAAATAAACATACTTAGAAGTATCAGGCAATTAGGGAGGGGGGAACGTACGGATTACGGCACTCAGTCAACGGACGTACCGATTACGGAGTTCCATTGTGATATTAAGTACCACTAAACCTCCACATCTTAAATTAATTAGAAAATTAACAAAATACCGTTACTGATGTCTGAACTATTTTTCATTTTAATAAATAAAGATTCTATAGGTATTTTAGTTTTTAATGAATTTAATACGAAAGCAGAGACATATTTTAATGGAACTAAAGGCGGTGTGTATGAGCTAATTAAAGGTTTAAACAATGTGATCATAGAAAAGTTTTAAATACATTTTCTAAAATTTTTGTTTATGGCAAAAGTTCTCAATGTAATACATGCTATCATAATTTTTAATTATTTTTCCATGAAACGTCCAAGGAAAATGTTCATATTTTATTAACAAGGGAAAAAATTAAGTTATAATGTTGTTGATATAATTCTTCATTTACCTCTTTTCCCCCCTTCTGCATAGATTGGAAAAATCAAATTCCTGTGTCATAAAACTAAGTTTATGATACAGGAATGTTTATTTCATGTTGTGTTATTTTTCTGAATGTTTATTTCAATTAAATATTTTTCCTAGTTCATTATAGCCATAACTAGAGATATTCTTTAATTTTTTTAAAAAAAATACGCAATTTTCAATAGATTCATTTCAATAATTTCTTTAGACATTCTGACTAATCCCCGCCCCATTAATTGGTTCATTTTAGTTTTTGTTTGTGTTTCATATATTCAGCTAAGTAGCTTATCTTTATTTAAATAAATAAAAGAAAATTGCTTAAATTATTAATAATTTTCAATAAAAGCTTTTTCATATTTTTAGATAAATTAAGATTTTATTAATAATTTTATATCCTATTATAAACTGTAATTTTCTATAAATTGCAGCAGCTTTAGTCAGATTGTCTAAAGAAATTATTGAAATGAAAGTAATATATATTGAAAATTGCGTATTTTTAATGATATTGCTATTTTTCAATTCAAGAATTATTTTTATGAAAATGTGTTAAAAAATAGTATTATTAGTAAACCCTAACTAGTGATATATTTTAATTTGTTTTAATGAAGGTATTGCATGTTTGAAAGGATAACAGAAACTAAATTATGCTAAAATCTATCTACATCAATAAATTCAAGTTTGAATTAAATATTTTTAATAATCAAGACAATTAAATATTTTTCCTAGTTCATTAATTACTCAGAAAAGTGTAATTAAAATAGAAAGTTAAAATTCACACATTGTTATTTTACATAGAGTTTCATTAAAAAAATAATATTAATAAAATGCTAAAATTTGCTGGGCAAACCTGTTGCAATTTATAGAAAGTTATTGTTTATAATAGGATATAAAAGGATACGATTTTGCAATTGATGTAAATTTATAATTACAGAACAATTCTAATCTTTCAATTTATTTTTTTCTACAGAACAATTTCTAATCTACTCAAAAGTTTCGTTTTCTACTAGTATAATTCAAATATCTGTTGTGATATCCAAAATTTAAGTAATTAATACAATAGCTGGAAAAAAAATTGAAGTTTTAAAAATTTTAAGTTGACAAAATTCTTCATTTCCCCGTTCTACATAGATTGGAAAAATGCAATTCCTGAATCATAAAACCAAATTTGAATGTTTATTTCAATGAAATATTTTTACTAGTTCATTGATTACTCAGAAAAGTGTAATTTGTAATTAAAATAAAAAGTTAAAATTCACACATTATTTTACATAGTGTTTCATTTTTAAAAAAAATAATAATAAAATGCTAAAATTTGCTGGGCAAAGCTGCTGCAATTTATAGAAAATTATAGTTTATAATCGGATATAAAATTATTAATAAAATCTTAATTTATCTAAAAATATAAAAAAAGCTTTTATTGAAAATTATTAATAATAAATTAAGCAATTTTCTTTTATTTATTTAACTAAAGATAAGCTACTTAGCTGAATATATGAAACACAAACAAAAACTAAAATGAACCAATTAAGGGGGGGGGGATTAGTCAGAATGCCTAAAGAAATTATTGAAATGAAGGTAGTATTTATTGAAAATTGCGTATTCTTAATGATATCACTATTTTTCAGCCTTCAAGAATTATTTTTATGAAAATGTATTAAAAAATAGCATTATTAGTAAACCCTAATTATTGATATTCTTTAATTTGATTTAATGAAGGTATTAATGTTCGACAGGATAACAGATACTAAATTATATTAAGATCTATCAACATTAATAAAGAAACCAAAGTAGTTTAAGGTTATATTTAAAACAATTTATAATATCCTATTACTTTTAATAGCAAATGTCTACAAAAAATGTTGGTTGCTAAATGAAATTGCTTATTCTTCTCTTAGGAATATTAATTTAACTTTTTTTTTATCATTTATCATATGCCTCTCACTACGATTTTGCAATTGATGTAAATTTATAATTTAATAAAAAAAATAATAATTTTTTTCTACCGAACAATTTCTAATCTACTCAAATGTTTCGTTTTCTACTAGTATAATTCAAATATCTTTTGTGATATCCGAAATTTAACTTTTAAAAATTTAAGTAATTAATACAATACCTGGAAAAAAAATTGAACTATGTGAACAACATTAAAAAATTTTTATTTCCCCTTTCTATATAGATTGGAGAAATTCAATTCTTGTATCATAAATCCAAATTTGAATGTTTATTTCAATTAAATATTTTCCCCAGTTTATTAATTACTCAGAAAAGTGTAATTAAAATAGAAAGTTAAAATTCACACATTGTTTTTTTACATAGAGTTTCATTAAAAAAATAATAATAAAATGCTAAAATTTGCTGGGCAAACCTGTTGCAATTTATAGAAAATTATTGTTTATAATAGGATATAAAATTGTTAATAAAATCTTAATTTATCTAAAAATATGAAAAAGCTTTTATTGAAAATTATTAATAATTTAAGCAATTTTCTTTTAATTTAAATAAAGATAAGCTACTTAGCTGAATATATGAAACACAAACAAAAACTAAAATGAACCAATTAATGGGGGGGATTAGTCAGAATGCCTAAAGAAATTATTGAAATGAAGGTAATATTTATTGAAAATTGCGTATTCTTAATGATATCACTATTTTTCAGCCTTCAAGAATTATTTTTATGAAAATGTATTAAAAAATAGTATTATTAGTAAACCCTAACTAGTGATAACCTTTACTTTGATTTAATGAAGATATTAATATTTGAAAGGATAACAGATACTAAATTATATTAAGATCTATCAACATTAATAAAGAAACCTAAGTAGTTAATTTATAATATCCTATTACTTTTAATAGCAAATGTCTACAAAAAATTTTCGTTGCTAAATGAAGTTGCTTATTCTTCTCTTATGAATATTAATTTCGCTTTTTTTATTATCATTTATTATATGTCTCTCAACACGATTTTACAATTGATGTAAATTTATAATTTAATAAAAAATATTAGTTTGTTCTACTGAACAATTTCTATTGTGCTCAATAGTTTCGTTTTCTTCATAAATGGTTTCGTTTCTTACTAGTGTAATTCGAATATCCTTTGTGATATCCGAAATTTAACTTTTACAAATTTTAAGTAATTATTACAATAGCTAATAGTTTATATAAATTGAAAATATTACATACCATTCCGGGTTAGAGGAAATTAACTAGATTCCAGAGTATTTTGCTGCAGCACGTTAATTGTCCGCTGATTATATTCACAATGGGCGGCAATTTGACTTTCGACGCTTTAAAAGTTACAGTTAAGTACGAGTACGAATAAAGTTGCAAATAAATATTTTCACTTTGACGGTAAATTACATGAAAATTGTTTATATGTATTATTACAAGTTTGTTAATGTTATAAAAATATAACACCTTTGTTTAGAAGGTCTAATATTGCTAATTTAAGATTATTAAATTTGATCTCGGCACAATAAAAAATTACTATTACATGTGTGCGCTGATTTTATTATTTTAAACAGATTTTACTCTTGAGGTTTTAATTACAAATGGAACTTATTTTCTTCTATAAATAGGGTAGAGTTTGTTTATAGATAGTTTTAGATTTGAAGTTCATGATGTTAGCATATTAGTCGATACATGCTAACATATATCGACTGATATATAGCATATTAGTTATGGACGAAATGTAGGTATATCTTTTTCAAGCTAAATTGATTTAAATTCGTGTTATACGAAGAGAAACATATGTCGTCTGTTTACCTGTGAATTAAAATTTAATAAGTAATCATTTAGTAGAGAACTTGAATTGAGCTGCGAAACCTTGAAATAGCTAAGGATATTTTCATCAAGTAAAATTATCAAAAGAATTATTGAAGATTAATATTCTTTAATTGCAAAAGAAAGAATGATGATGGTGGATAACAAAGTAAGCAGTTGTAATCAAGACAATCAATTTGAAGAGAAATTAATGATTTCAGATTTTGAAAATTTTGTTATTAATTAGTCCTTAAAAAAAAAAAAAAAAAATGCAATTTTTAAAGCATTTTTCTCCCTCAGATACAAGATTCCTTGTGATTCAAAGAAAATATAAAACGAATAAAATATTTATGACTGACATAGAGAGTTCGTAAATCAGAAACATCATACCTCCTTAATTAATATTATACGCACTTAACTGTAAAAAAATACAGAGGGTATAGAGACAGATGATGAAAGGGGAAAAAAAATCCGTTGAAAGAATTAGCAGGAGGGAAATTGAAATGGTGAACTTTTGTAAAATAAATTTCTGCAAACATCTTATGAATATTCGAGCTAAAGAGATTTTTTTTTTAAATACAGAGCCCATTTACGTAAAGTTTTGCTTTAAGATAAAATTTATCACTCATTAGCAATTTTTTTTTATCATTAATGATTCTTTTTCCACTATTCTCTTATGCTCGTGGATTCTTGGATTATCTTATTGGCTAATTTCTGGTGGTTCGTAGTGAAGATGTTAAATGATTCATAGAATTAATACATTGATTTAGAACACTATCTTAGTGTATAATTTGGTAGTATTTATTTTGTTGAAGAAAGGAACTGAAGGTATAGATTTTCTATTCTTTTATATATTGAAATTTGCTTAATTTTCTACATGTTTGCATCTATGTAACATTACTTAAAAAAATATTAGGAATTCGAAAATATTTAGCATTTTTGTTATTAAAAATCCTTTTTGATAAATATAAACCTTAAACTGTTAGATAAAAAAGCATTGGTGAAAAAAGAAATTAAATAGTACAAAGGTTTTTAATAAAAATTATTCATACTTATTTTAAAATTTTCATAAATGACTAATTTTAAATGATAGGACACGAGAAATATTTTATTTAAGATAGTTGTTAACCTTTTATGTATATGCATTCGTATGTTCTTGGAACATATTAAATACACTAATCATTAGCCAATGAGAAACTCTGATATATTTGTTACTTATGAATCCTACAATTTAGATATTCTTTTTATTTCTATTTGATGACTGAAATTATTCGAGCAAATTTGTCAAGACCATGGGCTGCTTCGATACCTTTTATTTTCTTGCTTATCTCCCATGAAAATTACTAATTTTATTTGTATTTATCATGTATTGTTACTAAGAAAATAAAAAGTAAGGAATATAATAAAGCTTCATTGATTTAACAATTGTTTTATAATTTGGTTGGAATTTTGCACAGTCAAGTCCATTCAAATTTTCATACCTCAAGTGGTTTCGGTTTCTTAACATTAGTAACCGAATAGGCTTGCTCATAATTATATATGCACTACGCATTTTAATGTATTACCTGGCAATTATTTAGATTTGCTTTGGATTGACAAAAACAATACAATTTGGCAATCTAAGTTCGGCAAGACAATATTTGTAGCACGATTGCTAATCAAATTCCACAGATTCTTGTCGTTTTTCATGGATTCAAGCTATTCTGATTCGAATGCACTTTCAAACGTAATGTCAGAAGAGGTGACAAATATATCAATAAACGATTTTATTTTTTTAAAAAAAGTCCGATAAGTGACTCCTGAATGGGGATAATTAGTATGTATCTGAGAAAAATGCAAATTTCTGTTTTATTTCTTTTCACCCTCTACATCAGTGGTCTCCAAACTACGGCAATGTCGTCAATCCGGCCCGCGACAGCAAATAGCTTATTGTTGCTGTAATAATTTGGATAAAAAAGCACATTAAAACACTAGAAATTATAAATAATGGCAGAAAATTAAAACGCTTTTGGCCCTTGGTACTTACTAGAGTAAGGGGTTACTGGAGTTCCCTAAGGCTGGAAAGTTTGGAGACCCCTGCTCTACATTATTACCCGATTAGTTAATTTCAGAATTGTCAAAAGTTTTGAATAGCTTCAAAGAATAAAGTGCTTGAATAAAAACCTTTCCCTCTTCACGTCTTCCATTCACTCAAATTTTTCTCCTCTTCATAATTGCGGCCAGCGCTTTGGCCTTTGGTACAACAGGCTCCAGGTTCGATTCCTGGCGGTGGCATGTATGTTTATGAGTGGTTCGGAATCCACTTTTAACTGTAGGTCCCGGTCTGTTTAGCCGTCTTTTGCACAAGATGACATAGAACGACAAACCAAACCTCTTCACAATTTGATCGCTTTATTTTTTTATGTACTTAAAAACTTGAATGTGAATTTGTCCTTAACTTTTAAATTGGAGTTGGGCTAAAAGAAAAATCATGAAGGGGAAAACAACAACAATAATAGAATTTTTTTTAAATTTCCAATGGCGGTAAAGACGTCAATATCATAAGTACTCAAAGTTTGCTACAGCTCTGTCCTCTTGAACTGGGACATACCACCGGCATTTCACTATAAGAGTCAAAAAGATTTTCGAGAAATGGTAGGAAGTCTGGACCGCATGCCAAAAATTGTAGATCACTTTTCCGTCTATGACGTTGCCCGGAGTGCACCACGAGGAGGTGGATCTATGTTGCACCCCATAATAATAGAAAAAAGTTCCAAAAATATTTAGAGGAGAAAAAATTAACTTAAAATTATTTTTACATTGCTTTTACAAGTGGCTTATTCCAGGTAAAATTTCCACATCATATTACCCCTTCCTCAGGTGCAATGATTTACTTCTGAGTTATTCGGTTTATATTATTTCACGCATATTTTTTCCAGTAATCATTTTTTTTAATAAGCGATAAGATATATAAATTTCTTGTAGTATAAGGAAGAAAAAAAAATCCTTAAACATGTGAGTAAATTTTTAAAAAAATATTTGAATATTATATTGCGACGTATTTATTTTAAGCATCATTATAAATACCGTGCTTCATGTATTGCATTTTTCTAATTTTCTAATTACACATTTAAAAATGTTTTCTTCCTTTTCCATTTATATGCTAAACAAAAATAGCATGCTAATGTATTCAATTTGTAAATAGGTTTTTGTACAAGTGGTTATGAAGAAATTAAATGGCATTGGAAAATAATAAAAATTTCCTTGTAATAAATGTCTTTTTTTTTTAAAAAATAAATTAAGCTCTGCTGTTGTTTTGTTTGGAAGAACGATAATGCGGGAGGGATAACAAAACATGCAAATGAGCTCGCGTGTTTACGACTTCGTGAAAATTCTTAGCGTTTCTTTGTCTTGGCACCATGCTGAACCACACAGATGTCGCCTAGTTAAACAGTACCTTTTACTGCTCAACTGTAAGACCGAATAGCACGAGTTCCACAATTGGTTCTATTTGATAGATCTATCCGTGTTTGCTTTCAAAATGTCGAGACAAATGGAATTTTCTGAACAGTGTCTTCAAAATAAGATTGATAACCAAACTATAAGTAAATGGTGCGAAGCTTGTGAAAAGGATATCTACTCAGCCTATTGCCGACTGTGCAACAAACAGTTCAGCGTTTCAAATATGGGATAGATGTCTCATGCAAAAAGCCTTTCCAAAAGTTCCTCCTGCCAAAGTTTTTGTGAATTCCAGTGATGCCAAATGTGCTAATTCAAACAATCCCGGTGTACTTAAATTATCGAAGAGTTGTTCAGAGTGAATACCAACAACTTTGAATGAAAAGGGTGTTAAGAGCAGAGACTTGCATCATGCTGGCATCAATGGAGTGTAACTATTTTTTATTTTCATCTGTTGGGGAACTCGGTAACGTATTAACTATAGCTTTTAATCACTCTGACGCAGCTAACCACATGAAGTTGTAGGAAGCAAAGGCCAGGAACGTGATTAAATTTGGTTTAGGGGTTTACTTTCATAATATATTTAAGGGCTATTTTTCAAGCAAATCATTGTATGTCATATACTTTGATGAAACTTGTATTAAGCAAGTAAAACACACACACACACATAATATAGATCAGAAAAATTTGAAAAAGTATTGACTTTTTACTGTGACTCTTTTTTTTTCCTTCCCTCTCGGCCATGCAATAGCTGATATATAATTTTAGAGAACCTTGTTAATTTTATCTCTAATACTAATTTAAAGTTGCATCATCTCCAGTGCTCCATGGATGGACCTAATGTCAACTTTTCCTTCCAAAAGAAGCTGAATTTACACTTAACTTCTGAAGGCCAAGGTAACCGTATAGGCATTGGGACCTGCAGCTTACATACAGTTCATAATGCCTTTAAGAAAGGTATTGTATTGAACTGTGATGTGGAAAAATTTGTCCTACCCATTTTTCAGTGGTTTTAACTTTCACCAGCAGGAAGAGAAGGCTATCACGAATTTCGATTATTTTTTTGTGTGAAATATTGCGAACAGATGGCTGACTCTAGGTGAAGCATGTGAAAGAATGCCCGAATAACATGATGTTTTAAAAAAAAATATTATTTTCAATAGCATCTGCAGCTTTATAACAAAAAAGAAAATTTCGATAATATATTGTACCTTAATTTTGTTAATTTTAGGGCCAATATTTTCTCAACCTATCTGACATATTTCATATATTTTATAAGAAGCAAAATGAACTTTTAAGAAACTTTGTTTAAATTTTTGAAACCAGAAATTATTGACCAAAGGGTTTAAACCTGTTTCCTCCTAACATCAAGTGCAAAAATGCAGACAATTGGATTTTTCTCAAAAGTATTGATTTTTGTTGTGCAGTTTCAAAGATTCTTTACTCTGACTGTAAAGACTTCCTTTATGATATCCGTAGCTACTACCTTAAAATAACAGAATACCTACAACAAAAATTATTCCTTTCCAACCCATTATTGGTTATTTATCCATATTTTCAAAAATATATAAAAGCTAAAAATTCTAACTGTCGCATTGGAGAACAAATAACTCAGGTCTTAAAAAATAACACGAACTGCGAAAATCTTAAGATGATTATGTAATGTTTATGTTCGATGATTTCTCCAGAGAAATACGCGATTATAAGCAAGCTGTTGCTAACAGGAAAGATGATCTTGGGGCAATGAAATAGCCAATTTGGTTAAATTAGGGTAAATCATGCTTGAGCTTGTATCATGGTAATTCGATTTCCCAAAAGGGATTCTCAATTAATTACCATATTGTTACTGATACAAGGAACACTCTCTCTTAAGTTTGACATTAAAACTTTAAGAGTCTGTAAAGACTACTTAAAAAATTATCCGTCTATATAACAAATTTCTGTTACACAAGAAATGATAAATTTTGTGAAAAAGCCTCTGGTGGAATATTCATCCTATTTAAACAACATAAATAGTAACCAAAGAAATGCTATTGAGCTAAGAGAAAATTGGAAGAGGAGTCGGAAGATAACTTCTTGGAGGGGGAAAAAGGCAAAACAAGATTTTGTTGAGAAGCTATCAACTGTATCTTCAAGTGTGAAGGAACTTCTGATAGAACAAGAAGCGTAATCGTATTTTCTTGTTTATATACTTTAAGATTCATTTCTATTGAGGATGAACAAGCTAGAGAAATCCATGAGAATACCCTTGTTTTCGTATAAAAAATGCTTTAATTTCGTTGCTTTTCATTATAAAACTAGTCCAAAACTAAAGGTAAATGAAGCTTGTTCATTGTATATTTGTAAAAACAAAATAGTAAATGATTAATTGTTAAAAAGTTAGTATTGTAGTTAACCTCTTAATTTTCTTTTTATACTTAAACTACTGGTTGAAAACACAATCTTCGTTATAACTAGTGAAATTTTGTCCTGAAATTTTTTTCAGGCCCTGTACAAGGTCTGATATATAAATATAGAGTGCAGCCGTAATTTTATACAGGGCCTGACCTCAGTATGGTCAGGTTGTAGACCCATAGTTCTCATTACAAAAATGCTTCAAATGAGGTTTGTATTCATATTATGACATTTTTATATTTAAAAATTCAATATTGGAGAAAGTAAAAAATATATAATTTTTTAAACGACCCGCTGTTCCGTATAAAAAATTAGCATAAATTTAACAAATGTAGCCCGAAGTTTCACTTCTGGGTGACAAAAATTGACTGAGATATTTTTTTCGTAACTTTCTAATGGAAATTTTTTCTATACCTTCCTTTATTTCGTATTCCAAACTTCCATGTTTAACCATTGGGGACGTTGCGACGTTATTCAGTGCATCGGGAAGATCCACTTTACTGTAGATGCCCGTGTCATTTATGGGCGGGGAACCCGTTTTCGTCGTTGGAACTTTTTACATTGATTTCAATCTCTAGTTGTTTCAATTAATTTTATAACCGATGCCTCAATGAATGAGAAAAAATGTCCAAATTTTGGCATGAAATATCTCGGTCATATTTTGTCACATACTAGATGTAAAACTTTCTTTATTACGGTTGTTAGGAGGAATGTAAATTTTTACTAATATTTATAATAACAGGAAACTGTATAAAAAGTTTAGCTTTTTTTACTTTTTCCAATATTGAATTTTTATATACCAAAAAGGCCACATGGCATGAATAGAAACCTCATTTGAAACATTTTGGTAACTGGAAGTATGACTAACGGTTGTGAAAATAAAGGCCGAGTACCGATTTTAGATTGCACTCTGTATATAATTTACCTTACATTCATGCTAAACGGTGTTTTTTTTTTTATTATTGTTGAAAAAGAATAGAACTGTATTTCTCTATTTCTCTTTCCCATAACAAAATTCTTACGTTCAAATTTACTTTTTTTGTAAGAATATTTAAAATGTGGGAAATCCCAAAAATTTTAACTAACAAAGAAGCAAGCAGGTATTTTAAAATTATTTTCGAAATGTCACAAAAATAATTTTTGACTGCTTTCTTTCAGAAAAAAATATGAAAAACAAGAAGTTACCGAAATAAGTTTTACGCAAAGCTTCGTTATGATTCACACATTCACATTTTCAAGTTAAAAATGTTATTCTTTTAGCAATTATTTAAATCACGTTCCCTCCCAGGGGCGCATCTCCTTTAGATGTGCATGAGTGTAGATGTGTAAAGATCACGACCTAGTAACCTTTTACCTTCGTTCATTTTCTCCTCTCTTTATTTCTTGCATCGTCTGGACCACAGACCTCATTGTTTTCGTATCAGATCGTTGTGATTCGTAACCTTTCAAGTATTTTATATATATTTTGTCTGTGGTTTTCTTTCACAATCTTACTTGTTATTGAGGTTATTACTATCATTACTTTTGTTCTCCGGACAAGATTCGATTTGACTAACAGTGTTTTTTCGTCATTTGATAGTTTTTAATTATGATGTATTTTGAATATATTAACATTGTCTGTTCTTTGACATCACGTGTTTGTTATGCATGGAGACCGTGTCTCAGGAAAAAGAATTCTAGGAGTATAGTCCCAACAGAGTTTCAGCTGTTGTAGAACAACGCTTCTCTTTGGCCTCTGCTTCTGATAAACGGGCGGTACATCTCCGTTTTCGGATGTATCAATCGACTGGTAATTATCGATCTTTTGTGATTAAAATTGCTGGAATTCAAGCGACGGGTCACTTCCTGGTAATCCCTCTAAGGGTTGTTTAGGGCGTATCATGACCGCATGGGTTCTTACCAGCGCGTTCACTGAAATTTGCTTTCCATTGTTGGGCTCTATGGTGTGCTGTGCAGTTTATGACTCCAATAATGTTTTTCAACTTCATGCATTCTTTCTCAAAATATTTGTGCTCCGGTGAAGGCCCTAGTTTTTCACTTACAGATATTTTCGTAAATATGCTTGTTATGACCCAACTCTAAAAGAATCGGTTAAGAAAAGAATTGAAGGGCTTTTTACATTTGTCAGATTCCTAGTTGTGTTGGCATCGAAAGATGACCTAATCAATATTCGCCTTTTAAGATCCATACAGGCTTGGGTAGTATTCTATTAGTAAAAAACAGAAAGACTTTATTGAAATACGTCAATCATCACAAATAAAAAATATTTTAGAGTATAAACTAATTGATATAAATATCCAAACTCATGAATCACTCAATTTCTTCTGAAGGTGCAATATCCGAGTCAATTTTAATGTTTGCCGCTTGAAAGAAATCATAGAGGCATTACATGATCAAGGTATTGATTACGTCCGCCGATTAAGTTTTAAAAAATGGTTCCGAATTAGTTGCCACCAAACATTTGATTTTGCGTATTATGAGTTCTGTTCTTCCTGCTATTAAAGCTGGGAATCTTAGTTACCCCGGAGCTTTTATTCCAAATTCTTTACAGTGTTTCAAATGCCAACGCTGTGAATACTCTAAAATTGTTTGTAGAGGTAAATTGACATGTGCCAATTACTCTTCTCTAGGTCATAATTATACTGAAAAGCAGAACTAGGTACACTAGGTTGTGTGAATTGCAAGCAACCATATTTGGCCAATTCGGAAATTTTCCCCCAGTTGCAGTTTGAAAAGAATATTCAAGAACTAAAAGTAATCCGTAATTTTACCTACTCGGAGGCACAAAAATTGATGGTTCAACCTACTGTGACATTGCCTCGAAATGATGCAATAATTCGTCCAAAAGATTCCCTTTATGTAATGACTGACAGCAATATTACTGGCATAATTTGTTCACCCTTCAAAACCTTAAGCTGTTACCTCCTGCACAGCATAATTTTTTTTCCTGCTACTTCTATCAATCTTATACTTGCACATTCGGAAATATCTAAAATTGTTGATCCTCAAAAACCTCAACCCCTACTAAGACGAAACCTAAAAAAAAAAAAAAAAAAGTGTAAAAATCAACTTTCTGTACTGTCAAAATTTGAATCTGCATCCGTTTCAATGGACAATGAAGTTGGCGAAACGATGATATTGTAGTACTTTACGATGTTCCCGATTAGTTACATTAGCATAGATAACAACTAGATACGACATGAAGTTTTTAAAATAATCTTTACTACTTGCAGATACAAGGTATCTGTAGTCAATATAGTTGGGAAATTTTTTTTTATTTATGTCGAAAGAATTTATTTTATTTGATCTATGATGCACTTGTTTTTATTACTGATTTTATTACATAAATTTTTCTTAACCCAATACAAGATTTTAATGTTTTATTTTGTGGAATTACGATCTTAGATGAATTGGTTTTATATAAACAATTGTTCTGCGTAGTACCAGCACTGGCTCTTGTGCCATTGGGGTGTTTAAAAAAAAACACTCAACGACTAACCTTAAATCACGTTTTGCAGTGAATGACTAATATTTAAGGTCTCGTGAATAATGATGATGATTTGTGCGCAATTTTTGAACAACCAACATAAGAAATATTGAAGTTCTTTTAACCTTTATCATGGAAGTTTTCTACCAAGTAATGGCATTTATGTTAATTATTTTGCTGAATGAATATATATCTATAAATTTTTATAGTCGAAGTGCAAAAGTATTTTTAATGAATAACATTTCATATAAGATTCATCATAATAAAAAATATTTATAATGTTAAATTATATATTAATTTTATGTACTTCTTATTCAATTAAAATATTTATTTTTAAAAGTTATATAAAAAGTTAAAATATTTTTGAGCACTGCATTATGTAAAATGTTGCCAATATTAAGAACTTAAAAAAAAAAAAAAAATGCATCAATTTTTTTTACCAGTCTACCGAGAACGATCATTATTAATTCCTCTAAAAGTAACCCAAAAAATAATATGTGATGTGTATAAAGACTAAAAATTCATTAAATTTATTTTTATGTGTATACCATTAAATAAATGTCTATGCAAACTGATGTGTAAAATCTAAGCAAAGACTCTTTATTACTTTTCTTCTTTTTTTTTTCCTTCCTGTAATTTCTCAAGAAATCACATGGGAAACATTAAATTCAGGATACTTGGACAAAATTATAACGTGAGAAACGAAGAAAGCATACTAACTCAAAAATGAATAGAATGCATATTGTATATGGAATCTAACAATGGCCTTATCGAACGAGTAGCTTTGGTATAAATGCATGTCAGTCAAAGAACAACTAATAGATATCTGTTACTAAGAGGTATGATCTTCCTTAAGTGCAATGGTTGCTTGGCATTGTCTTTCCATATTCAACAACAGCTTATCTGACAGTTGAGGTAAGAGTGTCCATTCATCAATGAGAATCTGTTTCAATTAGGTGGCTATAATCGGGCGGAAAGACGCCTTCATAAAGCATTTCATACATATTTTATGGAATTTAAACAGGGGAGTACACTGAGCCCAATTAGGGATATCTGTCCTTTCTAGAAGCTCCTGATTAGCACAAGTCTGAAGTAGCCTGGCGTTTTTCTCCCACAAAATGTAGTCGATATCAATAGTATCTCAGAACAGACATGGGGGAAAATAACTTGCTTGCTTAAGCGATTTCTAGTAACAGTATCTCCATCGAAAATTTGGAACTCAGTCTATTCACTTGTCTTAATATCTTCTCATATAAGCTCGCCTCAACCACTGTAACAGTCTCTTTCGCTGGTGTAATTGTTAATGTTGCAGAGTGTGCACAAAATGACCATAGAGCGACAAACCAAACCTCAACGTTGCCAATTATTCTGTCACGAGCAATCGTAATACATGACTAAACGTGTTTTCTATGTCCCTATGTCACCTTTAACTTCTTGTTTCTGATATTTGCATATGTGGATCACCTTTCTACTGAATTGGATGTTCATTGATACAAGTAACTGATCACAAGTAACCTTTTCCTAAATTTTCATGGTTGTTTGCTTAAAAATTTTATCCTTTAAATTTTTTTTCACCAGTGTAATAAACGTTCAATATTATTTATGTCTTTAACTGTTATAATAAAGACATAAATAATATTGAACGTTTATTTATTATTTTATAATAAAATTGTTTTATTATTTTATTAATAAAAGTACATTTTGTTCCACTTGTATATTTTTCCTGATTTATTTATTAATACTATATTTGAGCTCTTCTTTTAATCACTATAAAAAATAGCGCGGAAATTTAACTATCGGAAAAAACAGGCTGTGAGATTATATATATATATATATATATTGGTTTCAGGATTGATCCTAAGGTAAACAAAGATGGCTGAAATGATTAAAACAAATATCCTTTATTCTTGCAATCGTTGTCTCAGCGTAAGAACAGAATGACCCGAATGAATGACAATATGCAAAGTGTGAAATGATCCAAATGTCTAAAAATATTGTACCTTCGTCCCTTTCCTAAGTTTACTGTTAGGTTATTGGTTGAAAATGACCGATGAATGAAACAATTTGTTAACTGGCTGGTGATTGGTTGAAACGGTTCGATGAACATTTGTCGTTCTTATTCTTTTTTTTTTCTGTCAGATACGTATAGGCTTTCTTACCTTAATGTAGATTGGTGCTTAGAGCTTCCGTGTTAGTTTTGATTTGTAAGAACTCTGTTGTCTCTCACAATTTTTTTGAAGATAATCACTATTTAATTAAAAACTGTTATTGACATTGATGATATTTACTAATCATAAAATTTATTTCCCCCTCTTGCGTTGCTTTTACTGACAGTTCAAATTTTGAGCGATACTTCGCCAAATGCGTTCGGTCAAATTAGATAGATTCGGTAGATTTTAAAGGTCTCCTGGCGCCATCTAGTTACACATTTAATAATGAAATCTTGCTATCTAAATACCTCTTAATTTTTGTTATCGGTTTTCTTATTTTGCAAAAAATTTCTTTTTATTTATTAATTTTAAATATAAATTCGTTTTAGTAAATGTTTCAACGTGAGTTTTTTTTTTAAATTTCTCATTTTTTAATAAAATTCTAACAATTCATTTACGAACTGTCTTAATTAAATTGAGAGAAATGGAATTATGAATAGTTCTATTTATTTTTTGTTTTTACTTATCTCTGAAAGTAATTATTCAAAGGCATTTAATTGCCTTTATTGAGGACTTCAGAAAATTTTATTTATAAAATCGTTATATGGACTTTTAAAATTTTGTAATTTCTTTCCCCATGAATGCTTGTGTGTCTATTGATAAGCTTAAATTCCATGGTTTACTAATCGCACTAAAATCTTAACGATTAATTCCTGTTTTTCACTTGCACATTTGTAACTTGATTGTAATTATGAATTTATTCACTTTTTTTTTTTTTTTTTTTTTTTTTTTTTAAAACAAATTTTTATTACAAATATGAATGAATTTTTGAAAAAATATATATATATATATTTTTAGATTGTTGATTGCAATGGATTTATGGATGCTGCACTGCACCCAAATTTTTCAACAACAATTTTAAAAAATGAATATCATATTTGATTTATATTTTTTTTTATAAAAATTTCTTAGTTTTTACGATTTCTTGAAATGTTTAGAAAATCTAGTGAGTTTCTATAATCATCTTTCCAGTTCCAAGTTTGATTTTTATAATTAAATCTTATTATTATTATTATTTTTTTTACACCAATTAATCCAAAATATCCGAAAATATAGTAAAATTGCAGTTTAGTTTTATTTATTTATTTTTATTTATATTTAATTTTTTGTCGCGAGCGAAACAGCATTTCAAGAAAAATGGGGAAAAAAGGAATGATTAAAGAAAAACGGGGGAAAAAAAAAAGAAAAAAAAAAAACCAATGTTCCTTTGAAAGAAAAATTAACAATAGTATGCGGAATTTTAAGAAAAATGAAGCTATTTTAAGATATAAAATATTGTCGTTTTCGCCGATTTCTGTGCAACAGAAGTTAAGGAAATATTGAAGCATTTTTTTTATGGGGGGGGATATTTAAATGAGCAAACTACGATGTTATACAGAATTAAAAGAAAAACCAAGTGAGTTTAAGGGGAGAGGGGTAAAAATGTAATGAACTACTTATCAGTGGGTAAAAGTTATCTCTTAAATAAATTTATATTATACTTAAAGCCTGAATCTAAATTTTGCCATCTGGATTCCTTCGAAATAATCCGTTTTTATCAGACTTCTCGCGAAAAGTATCTGTAAGCATGCACGCACATCAACAATAATGCCTGGACACTTTCCCCCTAAGTAAAAATCAGCTTCAGCTTTTCAAAATCAGCTTTTTGGTCAACTTGTGTGTTTTATAACACTTTGCACAAGGTACCCTTACAAAAATCACCCGTTACCCCTCAATATGACCCAAGACGCGTCAGGAAGAGTTTTAAGTGGAAGAAAATTCTAAAAACCACATTTGGCGCTAAAAAATGGCAAATTTGCCTTTTCACTGAAGTGCAATTTGGTGCCGATCATTATATTTTATAATTAGGAGAAGTACCGTATATTTCAGAATATAAGTCAATTCGTGTATTAGACTAGAGAGTGCATTTTTTTCTTCAAAAAATGTACGCTAATTTCAAAAACTGTGTATAAACCGAAATGGAAAAAAACATAAGCAGAAGAAAAATTCATGCAACGTTCATTATTTACGGTATTGCAGTATTTGTTTTAAGTTTTGTTCGTTGATGACGACGCAGCAGACCAATAATATAAACAGCTTGTGAATGTCAATAGCCGATATCTTTCTATGGGCACAATTTAGGCGCAATATTTTATGGCATTAGTGATAATTCAATTCGAGAACAGATTTTACTGTCTGAAAACCTGACATTTGATGAAATTACAAAAAAAAAAAAAAAAAAAAAGGTTAATAGCGTTAGAAGCTTCAAAAATTGATTGTCATGAATTTTCAAAGAAGTTTCTATGCTGAAATTTTCGAGCAAAAAGTAGGTTGCATTGCAGGAGTCAAAGTATTATTGCAACTTCGAGAAACTGTAAACCAATTTTCCACAAAGAAAGAGATGTGCCATATACCCTTCGAGAAAAAAAAATTAACAAAGAACTGGATACATTGGAAGGTCAAAGGATTATTTCGAAAATAGAAATAAGTGATTGGGGATCACCTATGGTGATAACTCCAAAACCCGATGGTAAAGTTCGTCTCTATGTTGATTACAAGATTGGTGTTAACCTATTTGCCTCATAAGCGCATATATGTGCGGAAATTTCCTGATCATTATCACAGCAAGCGCATCTATGTGCTATAGTGCAAAGTGACTATTGCCAGATTAAAGTATTTTTCCTGCTAAAAGGAATTCTAAAAAACCTTTAACTTTTTTTCAAAGGAAGACTTCTTTTCTCCAATAATAGTGAACAAGTAAATGGACCTACAAAATCTACCAATAATCAAAAATAGACCATCAAAGACCTGCATGATGCTTTTAAACAGTTACGTTGTTTCCAAAACTATTCATAAACATGGAGCATTTCACGACTTCAAGCAAAAATTAACAGAAGAAATAATTGAACAAAATAAACCAAAAATAAAAGCACTGGCAATACAAGAAATTACATTATGTCCATCATTACCATCAAGATTGGCCATCATCTGGCCAACATTTTCTAATACCCATTAAAAACAACTTCATCACGAAAAGCTCATAAACATACTTTTTTTTTGTCACACGCACACAAAAAAATATTTATTGTTTAGCCTTGTGGCTATATGTGTTGAACATTTCAAGTTTCATCGAACGCTGCAAAGTTATTAAATTGAATTTCTGAAATTATTTTCTATACATAACTTTATTGAACTAAATAAAATTATAAATTCTTTGTGTATCTTTTTTTTTTACATATTTCCATCTTAAAAAATGTTGGTGAAAGGAGCCTTTTTCCCACTTTTTCGAATGATGCAAATGGGTTGACGCGCGTCTTGTCAATACAAACTTTCCTATCAGACGAATTGATGAAATTCTTAAAAGAGTGGGGTCTTAATTCTTGAGGAGTTCAGGATATTTTTGCTGCTTAGCTTTATGCAAAGCTTATCTTCATGTAAATGAAGCAAGTAGCATAATTTAAATTTTGTCTATTCGTCGTAGAATATCATTCGGAATCAAGACTGTCCCAAGTGAATTTAATCGTATTCTAGACCAGGTACTTCAAGGATTGCCCAAAACCTTGTCTTATTTCGACGACATAGTACATGGAATAACAAAAGCCATGTCAAAAGAACCTTGAACTGTGTCTTCAAATATTGAAGAAGTACGATCTTCATTTGACCAAGAATAAATGATCATTTTTTCAAAAAAGAAAAAATATTTGGGTCAGATTGTGGAATTCAATAAAATTTCAAAAAGTCCAGAGAAAGTCAGAGCAATAACGGAGATGTCTCGTCCTACCTATGCAGAAGAAGTACACGGACTCTTAGGAATGGTTACACATTATTCTCGTTTCCCGTCGAATAAAACATCAACTATTTATTCTCATCGACAGCTCCTTCGAAAGAACTCGAAATTCCGATAGACAGCTGTGTGAAACCAATTTCGTGAAAATGGAAATAGAAAGTGATAAAATTCTAACTCCATATGATCCAACACTACGAATTATACTTACATGTGATGCGAGTCCAATAGGTCTCTCAGGCTTTCTCTCGCACATCGTTGATGGCCAAGAGAGACCGATCGCATTTGCTTCAAGATCTTTAACTCCGCACAGCAAAATTATTCCCAGTTTGACTGTGAAGTCCTTGAAATTGTGTTTGCTGTAAACCATTTTTCAACTACCTGTATGGAAGACACTTTTTAAATTAACAACAGATAATCGACTTTCGACAAGAATCTTTCTTCCTAGGACGCACTTTTATTCACTTTATACTTTTTACTATATTATAAATAATTATTACCATAACATATTTTATTATGTTACTTTTTTTACGAATTATTTAAAACTATTTTTTCGGAAGATATATGTATTTTCAAACTAATGAAAGTGTAGCACAGACTAGATTAATAAAGTTACACTGACAATATTTTTTAATATGAATTTGCATGTAAAGGAAGGAAAAAAAACAAAAATTTGTTGATATAGAAGCATTTACCATTATGTTTTTAGGAGATTTTCCATAACTGGCATTTCAAATCGATAGTCATGATGTTGAGAGGAGCAAAATAAACAAAATGCATTAACTTATATAATTATCACGTAATGATTCTTATTTTATTGGAGTACTCAATTTTCAATATTTCCTTTAGCTGAATTAAGTTTTAAGTTGCCAACTTTTTCCTTTACGATAATTATTCAAAAATATATTTGTTGATGTCTGCAATATTAGTTTTAAACTTAATAAACAATATATATACATATATTGCTAGTATTACATATTTTTTATCACCGATATATACAATATACAATTTTATTAGTGCACCCAATAATTCTTATACTTATTTAAAATATCTGGAAAAATATCAGAAATTGGAACATAGTCATTTTTTGAGATAAAATTCCTAATTTCATGACAGATTATATATGATTTTTTCTTCCGATTCAAGTAAATGACAAATGGAAATATAGTATTGGCTTCTGGCATTTTATACAATTAAAACCTTTTTTCTAAATTGTTTTTTTAATATTTTTCTGGCAAAACATAATTTAAATTTAAGTAATTTTTACAGTATGAAAATATTTCTGAAATTGCAGAAGTGAAAGATAGGGTAAAAGGTACATTTCAATGCAAAATGAATTTCTTTCCTTAAGGCCCTGTTGAACATTTCATTTTTTCCTCATTTATCTAGCCAATATAAAAATTCGTATAAAAATACTTATTTTTCATCTGTTTCAAAATTAGTGAGGAGGAATTTAAGTTTTATTTTATTCATTTACTGCCTGTACTAGAGGATTTAACATTCATTATTCTCCACCAAGTGAGAGCAATTTGAATGAATAAAGATCAATGGTGTCATCATCATGTGACAATTTATATTTTTCACTAATAAGACTGATTTTGTGTTTTGACATTTTGATTTACTTACATTTTGTATCTTTGCATTCAATTTTTCTTGTAATTACTTTATATAATTTTTTTTTCTTTTTTTTTACAGATCTGGCCAACAAGCAACCCCTGAATTTAAGTTTTCATTTGAAAGAAGATGATAATTTGTATTTGCATATCGAAGTATTGTTTTAATGAAAGTACAGCTTTATTTGGAATATGGGAATAAAACAGTTCTGAAGTTATGGATCTTTAGTGCTCACTATGAATAAGAATTCTTGTACTTTTATGTTCATTATTATACCTTTCATATCATGCGTTCCAATTTAGTCAATATGTAATAAAAGAAAAGCGAAATTGGTTTTAAGCTTCTTTTTTGAACTTAAAGAATTTGTTTCTGAAGCATTCTCTTCATTTATAGTGGAAATTTTCGACAAGCGTGATTTTATTGTGGAGTTACATATTTAAAAATATGTTAATTTGGAAAGCTAAAAAATATTCCGAAATGTTTTTTTTGTTTTATTTGGCATGATGTTGGCAATTTTCAGGTTATTCCTGTTTTACATTCAGAGCACCATTTCTCAGGAATGTCACATTTAAGCTCAAGTGATCCATGTAAAGGGGAGAAGAGTTATGTTCATAGTCTAACATCACGTGGATATGTTAATCACAATCTTGAACGGTATGCGAGATTACATCATGAGATTAGCCGTCAAGAAAGTTTGTCTCCTAAAGAGTTAGAAGAAATAAAGCGTCGCCGTGAACTTGAGCAATTTCGGGCATTGAGTAGTAGGTCCCGACATACAGAATATCAAACTCGTGAGTCGATGAACCCAGCCACTGGCACATCTCATCCTACTGCTGTTGCATCGGCTGCAGCTATTTATCACTCAAGACTTGCTATTCTTCCCCAACAAGGCCGTACCACAGGTCAACCTTCTCACTTTGAAGCATTTGGACTACCGACCCACATCCCTTCAAATCCACTTCCGTCATCTGGCCACCACCATTCAACACCCGTCCATTCTTCAGCTTACAGACACTTACTCCCCCCTCATGCTTTATTACCTGGTCAATTCAATAATACTGGCAGAACTCCTCACCTTAATCTTGATGCCATGTGGCAACAGAAAATGGCTGCAAATGCCTGGACAGTTAATCAGTTCGATGAAACAAGAGTTGAGGGAAACATAGTCCATGATCGAGAGAATAACATGGTTCATGAACGAGAGAGGAACTTGGCTCACGAACGCGAGAGAAACATGGCTCAGGAGCGCGAAAGAAACATGGCCCAGGAGCGTGAAAGAAACATGGCCCAGGAGCGTGAAAGAAACATGGCACATGAGCGCGAAAGAAACATGGCCCACGAACGCGAGAGAAACATGGCTCATGAGCGTGAGAGGTCAATAGCTCACGAAAGAGAAAGGCAAATGGCTCACGAAAGAGAAAGATCTCTCGGTGCTCATGAGAGAGAACGAGCAATTGTGACTCATGAAAGGGACCGAAACATTATTCATGATAGAGAAAGGTAAGGAAAAATTTATATATTTTTGACAAAAAAAAAAATTGCTATTTTGCTATTTGTGATTTATGTATGTAAAAATGTTTGATTTTGTTCATTCCTTCCCCAAACTTGCTTTTAGTTAGGCCTTTCAGAAAGTGGGATTTCTTTTTCTCTTCTCCTATTCACTGAATATATGTTTATTTAGAATAATCCACAGATTATGGACAAGTTTTAATAATTGAAAATAAATTACTAATAATTACTTAATTGATAAATTACTAATTCATAATGTTTTTCACTGAAGTGTAATTTTCAACTCAAAGTAGCAGAACATCCCAAAAACATTATGCCTTCATCTACGAGGATAGTCTGAAAAGTTTCCGATCTAACAAAGTAAAAAGACATTTTTTTTTTTGTCAAATTAATTTTTATTTTTCTACATAATCTCCTTGTAACTACATACACTTCTCCCAGCGGTGTTCCCATCTCTTCAACCCATCCAAATAATACCCGGCGTCTTTCTCTGCAGAATAGTTGTCGACGAAGGCCATGACTTCCTCATTTGACAAAATTCTCCGTCCTCCAAGCGCAACTTTTAGCTTAGGGAACAAAAAGTCGCTTGGGGTTAGATCTGGTGAGTAAGGAGGGTGATCAAGCAGTTCAAATCGTAATTCATGGATTTTCGCCATAGCGACCGCTAAGGTGTGAGACGGCGCATTGTCCTGATGAAACAAAATTTTCTTTTTTTGTAAGTGTGGCCGTTTTTTTACAATTTCTACCATGAGCTTGTCTAGTAAAGAAGTATAATATGCTCCTGTAATAGTTTTCCCCTTCAAGATAATCTGTTAAAATTACTCCATGACTGTCCCAGAAAACTGTTGCCATCACTTTTCTAGCCGAAAGAACAGCCTTTGCCTTTTTAGAGCCGATTCCCCCTTTGCAGTCCACTGCTTGGACTGGAGTTTTGTTTCTGGGGTGTAGTGGTGTATCCAAGTTTCATCTACAATAATTAGGCGGAGCCAAAATTCCGATTTATTGCTCCTAAATTGTGCCAACAGGGCACTGAAAATGTTCGTTCGTTTTTGGTCCAAAGTGAGCAAGCGCGGCACCCAACGCGCAAACAACTTTCTCATGCCTAAATCGTGATTCAATATGTGACAAACACTTTCTTTGGACATCTTCATAGCCTCTTCTATCTCTCTAATTTTAATTCGACGGTTGTTTAGCACCATTTGATGAACTTGAGCGATGTTATTTTCACAAGTGTTATTTTGGTCGTTACGAACGTTCATCGTCATCCAAGCTGGTACAACCACGTTTAAATTCAGCCGCCCAAAATTTAGCGGTCGTAAATGATGGCGCAGATTCCCCATACACAGCGTCCAACTCGTCTTTGATTTGTGTAGGCGAATTGCCCTTCAAAAATAAATACTTAATGACAGCGCAATACTCAATTTTTTTCCATTTTCACAAAAAACACCGACAAACTCAAACAACAAATAAGCATGCAAAATGGCTGAAATTTAGGCGAATAATGTTCATCAAATAAGCCCCATCTCTTTTGTAGATGAGTGCTGCCATCTACAAGTTCAGGTCGGAAACTTTTCACACTACCCTCGTACATGTTTAACAGTGAATAATAAGTTTATTAATTCAACTCTTCACTCAGCTTTCATTGATAAGAATTAGAGTATTTGACACACATACATTAAGTTTTGATTCCTTTGAAATATCACATAATTCTTATATCAGAGAGCCAAACTTCTGCAGATTCTCCCTAGTTACTACCAAAAGTAAAATTGTTGGATTTAACAAAGGGAAAAAGTAATATTTTTACTGAAATTTATAAAAACGCCGCTTTTATCATATTACTTTTCCAACTTTGTCAAGTTTGAAAAAACTCCATCAATTATGCGAAATATAGCACCAGTCTCTGCAGAAAAAAGAAAATTGAATGTATTTTTTAATAATTAAGAATGTAATGTTCAAATTTCTTTTGTAACCAATAGAGATTACAATATTTTACAGCTTATAAGTTTTTTTGCCCAAAATATGTATATAGCAACACTGACAAAAGATGTACAAAAAGATCTGATAACCTAGATTGCCTTTCATTAGGAAAGTAGTGTCAATAATATGTCTTCCCTAAAATGTATTTGCAGAAAATGCACATACAAATATCAGTAGAGGATTACATAAATATTGCACTGACTAAGACTCCATACTAATGATAAGCAGGTGTTTTGAAACTTCGCAAAACAGTAATTTTTTTCCTTGATTATTCTTGATGTCAATGTCTTTACACCTGATGATTTGCTTGTGTTAAATTGTTGTACAAATAAATATTATCATAATGATTTAAGAAAAAAAATTTTTTTTCCCCATCTCTTCTGGAACTAAAAGATTTTGACAACACACAAAATGCCATAATCTATTTTTGTTCAATTTTCATTTATGGATATAGTATTTTATATTTTAATGCAGTTTCAAACTGAATTTGGATCATTTAATGTTTTTTCTGTCAAAGTTTCATGTCTGTTAGCACAGACAGCTCTAAGTTGTAAGTCATGTCTGTTAAGACAGACAGCTTCTAGCCATAGTTACTACTCAGGGTGGCGATAGAATTATATTATGTAAATCAGGGAATTTTATCAATCTGAAAAAGTCAAGTGAATTCGTAAAAATATCTAAAATTGCTGTTGGGCAATCGCGCTCCAAGCACGCGCACAATAGGTGATTTTGCAGCCAATCATGCTTGGCGACTTGGATCGTTACTCATTTTATGACAACCTTATATCCGGCCGCCATGACGAGCTGTCCAGTTTATGATCTCATATTTAAACTTGTCTTCCACTAGTGTATTTTGTGTCTTTTAATTGTGCTCTGCTTGTACTCGTGTTATTATATGTACTTGTGTTGTATACTTCAGCCGATTTATCAAAGTAAGGATTTTAATGTTTTTAATATTTCATTATTCTTTTATTATATTTTGTTATTAATAGTAAGATTAAATTCATTACTGAAACCTAATTTTACAGCCTTTTAGTATATCCATTGAATGCACACTATAATTTGTTATTTGTATGTTTAATTACTAATTCTGCTCTTTAATTGGGATTCCATTATACGAGTACATAAAGTGGAAAAAACAATTCAATGATACAGTGTCGCCTTTAAAAAACACATTCAGAAAGAAGACAATCATTACAATAAATCATGTAAATCTCTTTAAAAAAGTTCCTCTTAAAAATAATTTGAATGAAATAATTTATCTCTATTTATTTTAGTAAGAGTGGTTATCTTGTAATAATTCGAGGATTTACTGTTTTAATAGATTTTTTAAGATGTTCATTCTGTTTGTTTTTTTAAATTAAATTCCCTAAAAATATTTTTTTTTTCTTATTAAATTACTGGTGAAAGTGTTTTTAATAACCTATATTGTACACATACAGTGATTCTGAGTAAAAAGAAATCCAGGAGACTGATATAATTAGTAGCCTTAAGTCAGAGAAATGCAAGTTTAGTTGGGGAAACTTTTTTCACACTTTTTGTAGCCACCTTACTACTATATTCATAATGAATGGTGCTTCATTCTATTGGATATGCTTCATAGGTTTGTGATACTATGAATTGAGTATGTATGGAATAATTTCAAATATCCAAAATTGCATTTGCTTAAAGTTTTATGATTCATAATGATTTATTGTAATTACTGTGAAGCAATATTCTAACTAACTACTGTGATAATATGCTTGGTGTGTATACCAACTAGATACAGTACTAGCATCTCATGAAAATTTGTGAATTGCTATCTTCCAATTTAGTATCATCTTTTTTATTACATTTTTTATTTCTCAATATAATTTTTTATTAAATTTTAAATTTGATTATGCAGTATCAAGTATATCAATATGAATTAAACTTTCAAATTTCTACCATGTAATTCCTTACTGTTAATTGTATTTATCCTTTGCTTAATTTCTTGCTACTTATTATTTTTGTTTATTTAGTTATTATTATTGTTATTATTATTATTATTATTTTGTACATTACTGGACATTAAATTTGCTACACCAAGAAGGCAACATGCTACAGACGTGAAATTTAAACGACAAGAAGGTGCTGTGACATGTAAATGATTAGCTTTTCAGCGCATTCAGACAAAGCAGGCGCCGGTAGCGACACCTACAATGTGTTTAAATGAGGAAGTTGTTCAGCCGGTTTCTCATACACGAATTGCATTTGAACATTGTTGCCTGGTGAAAAGTTGTTGTGATGTAAGAAGCAGAAATACGTACCAGCCCGTTTCTGACTTTGATAAAGGTCGAATTGTAGCGTACCGGGATTGCGGTTTATCGTATCGCAGTATTGCTGCTCGCGTCGGTTGAGATCCAATGACTGTTAGCAGAATATGGAATCGATGGGTTCAGGACGGTAGTACGGAACGCCGTGCTGGATCTCAATGGCCTCCTATCGTTAGCAGCCCAGAAGACAGGCATGTTAACCGCATGGCCTTAATGGATCGTTCAGCCACGGCACGAGGCCTGAGTCAAGAATTGGGATCGTTTGCAAGACAACAAGTGTCTTCATGAACAGTTCGACGACGTTTGCAGCAGCATGGACTCTCAGCTAGGAGACCATGGCTACGACCACTCTTGACACTGCATCACAGACAGAAGCGTCTTCAATGATGTGATCAACGACGAACCTGGGCGCATGAATAGCGAGACATCATGTTTTCAGATGAATCCAGGTTCTGTTTCACAGCATCAAGATGGCCTCATCGTGGTGAACGCACATTAGGAGCGTGCATTCGTCATCGTCATACTGGTCCATCACCTGGCGTGATGGTATGGGGTGCTATTGGATACACGTCTTGGTCACCTCTTACATCACACGTCTCGCATTGACGGCACTTTGAACAGTGCACATTACATTTCTGGTGTGTTACGACCTGTGGCTCTACTCTTTATTGAAGCCCTGCGAAACCCTACGTTTCAGCAGGATAATGCACGACCGCATGTGGCCGGTATTGTATGGACCTTCCTTGATACGGAAAATGTTCGGCTGTGCCCCTGGCCTGCACGTTCACCAGATCTCTCGCCAAAAGAAAACGTCTGCTCCATGGTTATCGAGCTAGCTTGTTACCATACGCTAGTCACTACGGTTGATTAGCTGTGGCATCGTGTTGAGCTGCATGGGCATCTGTACCTGTACATGCCATCCAATCTCTGTTTGATTCAATACCCATACTTATAAGTGCTGTTATTACTGCCAGAGGTGGTTGTTCTGGGTACTGATTTCTTATGATCTGTCACTGGTTATTTCCAGTATAATATATTTGTCCAATAAATATCATTTTGTTATCTGCATTTCTTCCTGGTGTAGCAATTTTAATGGCCATTAGTGTATTTGTATGCTTATCTTCATTGAGAATCCTAAATTAAAACTTAAAAGTTGCTGTGAAGTATTGCAGGTTGTGACATGCTTTTAAAGCACTTAAAAAGTTAAATTAGATACAAATGAATTTAAAAAAATTTATTTAAAATTTCGGTTGTGACCAACATCTTTCTTGATCATTGTGGCTTGTGAGTACTCTTTTTTCTTCTAATATCTTCAAAACCTGCCTCATGTTGATTTTTTTTTTTATATGTAATAATAAAGGGAACATGAGCGAATCGAGCGTCAGAAGGAAGAAAGAGCTGATAAAGAAAGACGTGATTGGCAGGAACAAGAGAGGCTTGAACGTGAAGAAAGAGAAAGAGTTCAGAGAGAGGCAGTACAACAACATTTTGAAGAGTCTCTTAGGCTGGTCCTACAGAAAGTAATATTCTTTTTGTCATAACATACTTGTTTTAATAATATCTTTGTGTGTCTTTAGTATGAGACTGTCACATAATAATAACTTTTTGTTATGCGATCGATTAATTTTGTATTTAACTGCAGTTATAGCTTAGTAAAATTTTGCATTTAACTGCAAAAAGGAAAATCGTGTTTTATTTCAAAACAATTAGGATAAGGACTAAATTTGCTATTTAATTTTGGAACATTAGCCAGCTGGATGTTATGTATAATCTTCAGAAATTATTTTTAAAAAAACTTTATTTCGAAATTTTTATTATGGTTTATCCAATCATATAGAATAAAAGGACCAAATAAAAAAAAAGTTAAACATTAGTTTTAAGATTTATTCAAACTGAATTTATCTTTAACAGCAAAAGGCATTGGGCTGGAGCACTGTATCTAATAATAAAACCATCAGCAAGGTCCAAGAAAGCAGTCCTACAAACAATTTACAAGCTTCACCTGTAATTCGCAATGATGACAGATTGAGAGATCAAGAAAAGGAAAGGTAAAAAGGATCAATAAAGATTAAGTTTAATAAAATGTTTTGATACTTTAAGAAGGAAAAATAATTTTTGTAATTACAAAGTTTGTAATCAAAGAAAATTAAATTTTCCATATTTTTTTTTTAATTTAGTGTACTTTACTATATATATATATATATATATATTTAAAATTCAACTATGTGGTTTAATAAAAGCTCTCCCACGAATCTTGGGGTTTTAAACATTAGAATACCTGTAATTACTTTATATTAACAAATTACTGCTGCAATTGATTTTTGCAGTATGGTAACTTATAATCAAAATTCTATACACTTAAATAAATACAACTAACAATGAACTTATTTTTTTAAAAATCAGAGAAACTGAATAATATAAAAAGTATTTTAAAACCTAAAAATATGTAATTGTTGCTTTTATTTTAATCTAGTTAGTCCAAATTTGTCATATAAAAGTGAAATGTGGTATTTCTTATTAAAAAAAAAAAAATTTCTTTTAAATATATTGCTGCTTCAATCAGCAAATCTACTTTTTTTTACCTAGTGTCTAAGAACCAAGAGTTTCTCACATCCTTCTCCCTGTTTTGTCCCTGGTTCCAGTTTTCATTTTGAAAATATTCAAAACAATTCTTCAAAGCATCTGTTATTAGTTTATGGATATTTGGATTGCTTATCTCTTATTTGGATTATGTAACTAAAATATATTGAATGAACATACATTTAAATTTATTGATGTTATCAAAATGTGTGCAATTTTCAGATGTTTCTAGATATATTTTTTCATAAGGCTTTTGTAAGCAGTGTTTCGAATTGCGATATATTCCCTTGCCTTCCATTCATGAATTCATTACCTAATGGTTCGTTCATGAGTATGCAAATCATTACTTTTTCAGTTTTTGCATGTAGCCATAAATTTTCTGGCTTAAGAAAACTTTTTTTATACTTAATTATCAAACTTTTTTTCTTCTTAAATTACATTTGTTAGTTCTGTTCAACTTCAATATGTTCAAAATTTTATCAATATATTTTTAAATATGTTAAGAAATAGGCTAAAAATTCTTAAATGTCGGTTAGTACTTAAAAGGTGTCTTCTTTTTATCTGAAGTTTTACAGACATATAAAATAAGAAAAGAAGATGTGAATGAAATTTATTTCTTAAGAGTTTTATCATCTAATCGTATGCAAAGGGAACTGTGTCAATTTTTTTAGATTGAATAATGGATAAAAGCAGACAATAACAGTCCTTCACATGAACTTCTTCTCATGGTCTATTGCAATGTCTTTCCATAGATGTAGACAGTATTTTTAGTAATTCACAGATTATTAAAAAAAGCAGGATTATTAACTTGTGCAAAAAGGGGTGTATCTCATATAGAAGTTACACATCACAGCTATCGCGATGAGAGCACTATTAATAGATTGTGGCAACCTTATTATAATGTTAGCAAGATTCTGACTGACTGCGAGTAATGATTAAATGAACATGATCGCCAACTCTGACAAATAGGCCTCAGAAGAGTAGAATTGCAACTGCATCTCGGCTGGCAACAATGTGTTAACATATAGCAATAATAAATTAATCTGTCAAAGTTTTGTTAGACTATTTGTTCATTGTCTTCTAGAAGAAAGAAATGCACCATAATGTATACATTATTGGCATTCAGAAATGGTTATGGTCAGGAACATCCTTAGACATATCTTAGTCAAGACAACTCTGACAGCCCAACTATACGTTACCCTCATTTTGCTAGCAGTATCTTTACCATACCTTTAACATAATGGTATACTATTCCAACAGGATAACCCATGTTCACATACTGTGTGCCTATTTTTGCAGTGTATAAAAGCTTATAAAGTAGACATATTACTATGGCAGGCACATTCTTCAGAACTTTCACCAATTGAAAATGTTTGGTCTATGATCGTCTAAGTGCTTGATCATCTTCAGAATCCACCAGCAAATTTAACAGCATTGGAATAACAACTGACTTGAATGTAGCGTAATATATACCAAGAGCAAATAGACCTTCTCTATCACAACATGCCCAAACTTGTATTCATGCTAAAAAAGATCCAATATTTTATTAATATTCTTTCTTCTTTTCTTTGTAAAACAAAAAGTATAGTATATTTTCTTTTGTAATATACAAATGCATTTGTACTTTTTGAAATGTTTTCCACTTGTGTATTTCTGTGCATTCATTGGGTTGTACTTTTATTTTTATTAGTATATTTTAAACTGATATTGAATCATTAGTTTAATACAGGATGGCTTGTTTATTTTGAATACCGAGTTATAGTGGATTTATATTCTTCGTTTTTTATCATAGTATGTTTCATTATTAATGTTGTATTATTATATTGATTAAAAAAAATTAAATGCATGTGTTCTATTCCCCAAAGCATCAAAATTGTATCAACACATTTTAAATCATTACTTGTAAGACTTAAGATGGAGTATTCAACAATGAACCTGAAGACTTCATTGGTATTTTTCTGGAGACGAGTGTATTACTGTTTGCATTGTGTTGTGCTGTCTTAAAGTTTATTTTTAGTAGTAAATAGTAGTTTGCATAAGCTCTCTTTAACTAAAAAATGAAATCCATTATTGTACATTTGTGTGATCAATATTATATTTTTATGTTTCATTTAGGAACAAGAAACAGTAGTAATAAAATTTGTACCTTTTTTTTAGAACTCAGTATTTAGACAGTAACCATGCTCATCAAGAACATGAAAGGTGGTTAGTTATGGTTCAACAGCAGAGAAATGAACAACCTGCTAATTCATCTCTCCAGAATTTTTCAGTAGAGGTAAACTATTAAAATAACTTCTGTCATTTTAATATTATAGGAATTTTTGTAAACAGAAGAAATAGTGTGGCTATATTATTGCATAACAAGAGACTTGTCATATGGAAAAGGAAACTAAAATTATAAATCTAAGTTATTTATTGAATATTATAATTTAACTTAGCTACACTTAAAATATGAATTTTCCTTACATGAAGATTCTTATTTGTATGCATCATAGTTCATAAAAAGTAAACTGAATAAAAACTACATCAATAAATGTGAAAAGCAATAGATTATTACTCAAATTGTTTCTTAATCACAGTATAATATTATTTACTACACAAATTGTTGTTTTTATTTAAAACAAAAAAAATTAACTTGTAAATTTGTTTAAATATGTTGCATATCTGTTAACCTTGAACTATATTCCTTACAATATACTGATAATTAATTGTACAACTGTTTAAATGAGTAAAAAAAAATGTCTTTTTTTTTTTTTTTTTTTTTTTTTTTCAAAGAGACTAAATAAAAAGAAAATTCAGTATAAAAAGTAAGATCTGTAGTTGTACATGTATAAATGTTGAATCTTTATTGTAGCCAAATTTATAGATTGATTTTGTGGATCATGCAGTGCCACTGTTTCAATGCATGTCTGTAAACTGTAATAATATATGGTTTTGCCAAAGGTACACAAATAATTGAGAGTTAATATTTGTTTAATTTAAGTTTTGTATGAATCCAAAAATTAGCAGTGCAATTTGTCAAATGTGCCATTTAAACAAGAAATATAGAACTTTAGATAATTGAAAGTATATTTTCAGACATGTATTGCTTGAAAATGATCTTTACAGTTTTTATACAAAAACAGAAAATCTTTTGTAATATTATTTAAAATATGCTGTGGGCGCATATTCTTTGAAAAACAATTTTAAGGATATTATAGCTGTATTTCTATGGATTTTTGTTGCTTTCCTTAATGGCTTGTATCTCAACCTGTATTTTTACAATTTCTTTTGTGTCAGCTGCTGCTGCTGCAATTTACTTATTGATTGTATGTATTTTTAAGTGTTTAGAACTAATGCACACTTCAGATCTTGAATAAATTTTGTGATGGGATCTCCTTCCTAAAAAAGCAAAAAAATTGAATAAGAGTGCAGTAATTCATTTTGGAAAATTTACTTTTAATAAAATTTGAATAATTGATATCATTGAATACAAATATATCTATTTAAGAATCAATTCCAAAAAAAAAAAAAAAAAAAGTGTTTTTCTAAAAGTGTAATTTAAAATGAATTTTAATGACTTTTTTGAACAACAGCTTTTAAGAGTTCTATCTTTAAAGTTTTTTTCTTTTTAAATTTTTGACATCCATTTTATTTCCATAAACTATTTACTGAGAATGATTATTTTCTTCTTATAGCCTAGGTCAGTAAGGAATACAAAATCTGAATTATCTCCAATGGCAGGTCATGTTTCATCTAAATCCAATCTAGCTCCTAGTCCAGTTGGTTCCTCAGTATCTCAACTAAAGAATGAGACAAATTTCAGTTTATATGGTTATCAGCCTTTTCAACATACTTACATTACTCATGCTCAACTTAAAGCAAGAGAAGAAACTAAAGTAGCTGGAAGGTTGGTATTAAATTCATAACTTTATAATTACTGTTTTATTATGTTATTGCTAATATGTGTGAAGTAAATAAAATAAATAATTCTTTTCTTTCATAGACTGCTACGAAGAAAGGATATATATACTGATTACTTCTACAACGAGTGTGTGAAATAACTAACTAACAGAATTTCCTTCAACTTCCTAACTAAAATTTCTTTTTTAATTAAATATTTTAAGACTTTCTTTTCTGTTTAAATAGAAAGCATTGCAGCAGTGAATTCTAAATATTAAAAAAATAACACAGACCTGCATTTTATGCTTTATTTCGTTTTAGTTAGTTTAATGGATATAATGTTAAAATGTGCTCTTCATTCCTAATCTATTTCAAATTATCTTTATCACTGTGGAATGTTTGGCTACTGAAGAATATCACAATAGCATAATTTATCAAATATAATCTTTATAACACTTCCACTTTATTATAAAATTAATAAATAGCTTTTTTTTAAACATATTTTCATAGTATTTTAGAAAAAAGAGAAGGGCGATAACATTAAATGAAAAATGTTTTATTCTGTCATCATAATCTCTGTATCTGAAGCCAAGAGGCGGATGAGATGTTTTTTTTTGCCACAGTATCTACAACTTTTTAGTAATCTTGTCAATTAAATATCCTATCTACCTGGTGGTTACCAATAGAAATGTCTTAATTTTAAATCCATCAAAGCTGAAAAAAAATTAGAAAATTTATAAATTTCAAACTATTTGATTTAAAGTGAAACATAATAATAATAATAAAAAAAAAAACCTTTATAACTACAGAAGCAGCAACATTGAGATCTATACAATGTTCAAATAGCCAGATGTTATTCATGTTACTAAGCTGATTCTCTTCTGTTAAGCAGTACATGTTATTCATATGAATGACAATTGCATTTTGAGAGAAATTTCTTTGTCTAAAACTAGTAACCATTAAATATAGTAGAAGGCCCAGACTTTGTTGTAGATATTGTTGAGGAAAATTGTTTTACTCTTAAAATGGAAGAGCTCGGTCAGCGATAGATATACCTAACAGTGATTAATTTGAAGGCTGTAGCTCACTCAGGCCTCTATAATTGTTAGATGATAATCATGATTAGTATCACAGTTAATCAAATAGTCAAAAAATGTTTATTTTTTCGGAAGATTTTTTCAGTATGATGTTCATATTTAGAAACTTTTGTATATATGGACACACAACTTCTGTAATGGCATCAAGATTTTTAAAACTTACAAACTGCAATTTACATGTGTGAATTGAATAATAATATTGATATATAATTCCTTTATATCAAGCAGAAAAAAATTCGGAAAGCATAAAATAACTGGCAAAAAAAAAAAAAAAATATTGCAGGCCTGTGTTATTAATAAACATTTGTGTTATACTTTGGCTAAAACAATGCAAGTTCAAAAGCAGTTATGCTGTTATCAGTATTAATAATGTCACTGCTGAGTGTTTCTGCTTATTTTTCTTTTGTGTTTGTTTTTTAATTGATAATTTTTTTTCTAATTTTTTTTAAGTACTAGAGTGCATTTTCTGATTTTATCTTTTCCTTTAGCACTCCACCTACAAGAGCACCAAGTAGTGGGCATCAAAAAACAAATATTCCTCAAAAAAGTGATAAAGATAATTTCATTGAGAGACCTTTAACTCCTGGTTCAAGTCATGTAAGAAATCAAAGTTCTTCAAAACATCAGTTAAAAATGATGCATCCGGGGCAGGATCGAGGAGCAATGATCTATCAACCTCTAGTTGGCAGTGGAGGTGCTTTTAAACCTTATGAGTATTCCATTAATGGTAGTAGCCCTGCACCTCCAGCACATCAAAGTACATCCTCTGCAATTAATCGAATTGCTTCATCACATTATCAGCAGTTGCAGGATCAGCCACAAAATCTAGTGAAAACAGATAATAAAGGAATTCAAGAAAAAGTAAATGTATGTCATAAATATGATCCAAGAGATAATACTAAATCAGCTGTGGGTACAACAAATGCCCTGCCTGCTCGATTTTCACCACCATATGCATCTTCTAAGAGTACATCTCCGGCCGCTAATTCATCATATTCTTATAGTCTCATACAACAAGGGTTGGTTCCCAATCCTATGTATATAGCTGCTACACATACTGGTAATATAAATTCTAGCACACCTCCAGTGTCATTTGTACACTCTCAGTCATCATCTAAGGGATCAATTCAACCAGAAAGTCCAACTGCATCTCAGCAGTATCCACATGCCAGCCCAAATTCCGGCATTATTAGTGGTTCTCCTGTATGTCGTCCTAATTCTGTACCATACACTCTTCCTCATGGACGTATGGGTCGTAGTTATTCTCCTGTTGGACCTCTTAGTTTAATTCCTGGAAATGCCAGTTCTGGGAAAATAATTGCACATGATTCTCATTTATCTAACCGAGCCCATATTACTATTCAGGGATCTAGCCATAGATCACCTTCTCCAGCTCATTTATATGGAACTCAGTTAAATTCTGGTGCTCCTAATTCTCCTCATCAATCATCACCTCGATTGGCATCTGTATCTAACCATCCTTCTCTTCATTTGTCAATATACAATCCATCTTCACCTTTTCATTCTAACTCACAATCTGAAAACTTGGAAACCACTGGTATTCCTCTTGTGAAAAGAAAGTTAGTGAATGATGTTACATCTAGAAAACGCCCTAAGTCAATTGACGATAGTTTGCTTCCTCCACAGCTCCAACCACAAGTACAGGCTTCTTGTATGGATTCTAACGAGACTCAAATAATTACTCCTCCTCATCTTGTGTCAAATGTACCTCTTTTAGCTGAACATCATTTAAGTACCGACTCCTTTTCTGTGAAATCAAATCCTTCTTCTCCAGTTGTAGCATGCAATCTATCTTATAAGTTAGAACCAGCAGCAACTCCACCTTCAATGCCAGATCTTCGTAATTCTCCATTGAACCAGATTGAGCCTCGTTCCGATTTGGATAATTCTTTGGAAACTCAAAACTATTTTTGCAGTCTATCAAAGTATAAAATTCCAAATAAAAACCCAGCAAATACATTTGAGGATTCTGCTGAATTTCTTAACAATCAAGCTTCAAATATTTCTGAGAGAACAGCAATTCTACCAAACACCCCAATTGATTCTAGTGAGGAGCAACTAAATAATGTTGCAGTTTTACCTGTTGCTAACTCGTCTAATAGTACAAATTCTAGTAATGTCAGTGGTAGTAGTAGTAGCAGCAGCAGCCATCCAAAATTGAAGAAGGCTTGGTTGCAAAGGCATTCTGAAAATGAAGATAAAAAATTCCCTAATGACATTGCTAGGAGTATTAAAGTTGATCCATCATGTGATCTAAAATGTGAATATAGTGAAACATTTCTTGAGAACTGTAAGCCTGAACCATTTGTATTAATTGAAAATTCTATATGTGATAAATATATTGAAAATGTTAAGGTTAAATCTAATGACAGTGAAAGTGATGCATCAGAAAATAAGCCACTTAAATCAGAATCTGTATTGGAAGATGATTATTCGAGCTCAGGCTCGGATGCTGATAGTTTTTCTAAACATGGAAAAAGAAAAAGTAAATCTAAAAAAGGAAAACGTTCAAAAGCAGGTAATAGCACCGATGTCAATTCTGATGATCAAATATCATCTCCTAAAAAAGACAAGAAAAAAGAAACAAGCATTCATTCTCGTAAAAGAGGGCGCAAGAGTAAAGGACGAAATGCAATGCTTGAAGAGACATGCAAGAAAAAAGGAAGTAAGTAAACAGGTGCTTCTATTTTTATAGTAGAAATCATTCATTTATTCCAGATAAGTCATGTTCATCTTGCTCATAGAAAGTGAAACTCTTTTTGAAAGTGGTTTCATAACACTTATAAGAATTGTAAGTTTTTTTATACTTCTTTAAATTCAGATCTTAAAACTCGCAGTTCTGAATCAAAGTAGAAGAATAATGCTTTATCACATGGTAAGTTTTTTACCTGACATTTTACTCAACATCCAACAGCACAATAGTATCATCATTGATTTTTTTAAAGATTTTTATCATGATAGGAATGATTGATTAGTTGTATTAATCAAATGTTGGATGTTAAATATATATATACATAAAAATAAAGTACAGTAACAGCATCATTTCTGACCTTCAGCATTATCTTGGATTTTTTGTGCTATACTTGGTTTGGATGTATATTAATGAGTATTTAAATGACTTGTAATGAATTATATATGATGATTCTAATTTAGTAATTTCGTCTTTGTGAAATGATAGGGCTATTAACTGATTATTTCCCTCGGAATGCTCGTGCACAATTCTGTTTTGCAATGAATATTGAATATAAAAATCTTGGAAATAACTAATGTTAAGTAAATTCCCTTAGAAAGAATAAAATATTCACCTTCTTTCAGTGAATCATGAAGTGTGAGAAAAAGGAAATCTTAAGTAGTTCCTTTGAAAATAAAAGCACTACCTTTCTTCTGTTTCTTTATGAATGAAATGAAATCTTGGAAATAATGAATCTTAAGTAAAGTAAAGTAACTTAGAAAGAAGTAGAACTTAATTTTTGTTTATTAGTGAATATTGAAAATAATCTCAATGAAATCTTGGAAATAGTGATTGTTAAGTAAAATGTCAAGTAAATTAGTTGCAATGTTATAAAGCACTATTTTGAAAAACTGTTTTTCATCTGCTCTACTATAAATAATATCCTAAAAACTCTTGATATGTAGGTATCAGAACAGCTGTACCTAATTTTCATGATTTTTTATAAAAAGTTAAAAAAAAATAATTAATGAATAAAAAAACAAACAAATAGCTGTGTAATCATCAAAATATTTGGAGACACATCTTATAGAATTGATCAAGAATGTGCATCAACTCATTTATAAAGAAATGAAAAAATTAGTTAACTTGTCAAGATAATACATTTATACAATGAATTATTTACTCATTGAGTTCTCCACAGACAATATTGCTAAAATATGTTACAAACTTAGATGTGTATTTCTCCCAAAATATTTTGGGAAAGTCTGATTTTGTGAAAATAAATTCTACCGATTTGAAACTAATGGATAATTTGTCCATCTATATCACTGAATTTGTACCCAACTATTAAAGAATTAGCTGAAAGTTTTTACTATACATAGTTCAACTATAAAAAGAAGATGTATTACAGTGGCATCAAAGATCATCATATCAGATATTCAAAGAAAATTAATCATGAATATTAAACTTTTTATTTTTTGCTTACACAATGGAAATTATCCCTCCAAATTTGTGATACGCAATGTTGAAAATCGGAACAGAATTTATGCTTTTCTAACTGTGATAAAAGATGTCGACAGTGCAGTTCTTTATAAAAGTGTAAAGCTCAAGTTTCCATATGTTGGAGAAAGTGTTCATCAACTTCTAAAAGAATATTCCTGCTTATAATCCAGGAATTGCTGATGCTTTGCCAGACAGTAAATACTCTGTACTTTTTAAAGCTCAAAAGAAATTAAAATTGAAGCATCCAACAGTACTTAACCAAACTTTTTTCTTGTGATTCCATAACTTCATCTTGAAAGAAATTTAGCCTATAAGTAAGAAAGTAAGTGAAATTTACTCCTTTTGAATTTTTAGTAGTTAGTTTTAATTGTAATCAATTTTAATAGATATAGAAGTTTATTTAAGAAGTCCCTAGTTCATGTGATGCCATTTATACCTACTTTTTTTTTTTTTTTACTGCTAACCTTGAAAATCTGATCAGCAAATATATATTATATATTTTTCTTGAAAGGTCTTCACATATGCATAAAATTCAAATTAGTAGAAAGCATAAAATTAAAGAAATTTAAAAAACAATTTAAATAATTAAAGAATTTTAATAAATAAAACAAAATAAAAATAATAAAAATTTTCTAGTAAAAAAAAGAAAAAAATTACAAAAAAATCTGCTTAATTCCTCCTGAAACTATGTACTGTTTAAAATTTTGTGTTGATTATATTCCATCATGACAAATTTATTCTCAATTTCAGCAATTCCATGTTCAAATTTTTTATTATATTTTTATATTCCAACTTCTTTAAAACTTTTTATCAATCAGTCATAAGTAAAGTTTAACCACTGATTGTGTAGAAAGATAAAAATCTATTTTAAAAGTGTAAACTGAGGTATTAATTACATACTAGAGGTGTTTGTCAGATATGCACAGACAAAGCTGCTTTGATAGAAAAAAACTATAATAGTTACTGTGGAATTTTTATCTATTTTTTCTTTTAATATTATGTAGTTTAAAATTATGTTAAAAATAAAAATTATTTTTATTGCAGTTAAAATCCTTCCATCACATTTATTTTTCTATTAACTCACTTTGTTTGAATCAGTCCAACTTGGTATCCTATCAATTTTCCACAGAGTCAGTGATAAAACTATTGTCATACAATATCTATATTGCAGAATGGATATTTCATCAATAACTTTGGATATAATTCCACATAATCATTTAATGAAATATTTAGATTTCTTTCAAAGCAAAAACTCTTTCTCGTATGCTCACTAATCAGCAGATGTATTCTTACTTAATTTTAAGATCTTCATAGTGTGTTCATTTCATATATTCCTTACACATTAGACACTCATTCTTTGCAGCCATCAAATTGGCTTTCTCTTACCAATTGTTGTTTGAATGTTGACAAAATTTGTTTACAGGAATGTACGAAAAATTTCAGGTCTTATTACAAACCCAAGCTCTCTGGAACATACACTTTTGACTGAAATCATTTATTTTAAACTAAATTCAAACAATAAATTTTAAATTCACCAAGAAATTATTAGAAAACTTCAAAAAATAAATTTTTTTACATTAATGCAGAGTAAACAAACACAAAAATAGCTATAATGATCAGAATACAAAGGATACTAAATATTTAGTAATTAAATTTGAAAGAATTTTTATTGGACTTTAACCGAATTTTAGAAAAGCATGTTTATTGAAGATATTATGATGAGGTGATATCAAAATGAAAGGAAATTGAAGTAAAAAATGATATTTTTATTAAAAATAAAGGAATTCAAAATTTTAGAGGTACTTTAGTCTATGAATGCAGGTTTATCGAATGTGGTGATTAATGCCCTGTGCCATGAACTAGGGACTATTCAAATATGGTATTTGAATTAACAGATCATATTAATTAATCAATGTAAAATGTCTTAAATTTTATGTATGATAAAATAGATATTTTATTTTCAAACAAGTTTTATTCTATACTTCCTTTTAGCCAGGCACCAACAATGTTTAGAAACTCAATCAGTCTGATATTATTAATTTATTCTTAAATGTGGTCACATTTTTATCCATGAAAATTTTATATAAACTTGTGTGTCGAATGAAGGATTGATATTTGGTTTTTGATATGACCTTCGAAAGTAATCACATAGGGATTAATATTTAGATGATTGTGTTAGAGATTTACTGCATCTCCATCTATGTAAGAACATTTAACAGAACATGATACAAGATAAGGTTTAAATGATGACATAACAATTTTATTGTCTGGCTTATTTTACATAGAGAAAGAAAAATAACAGATCACTTTAATGAAATTTTGAAAAAAATTGAAATTTTTTTAAATAACTAAATATTTTTTGATTAATTAATCAATTACTTCATTCACACACATACATAGACAAAATAGTTATACAATGAAAATCTTAAGAATGTAAAATGTTAACATATTTGGCAAATTATTGTTTGTGCCTAGTTGAAGGAAAAACACCCAATCCTTTAACTGACCTTTTACAGTAAATTATGTGCATGTTCTTTTCTATTAGTTATTAATTCCAAAGGGCCTATGCAAGCAATGGCAGATAAGAACATTTCTCTGGTAATTTTTTTTTTTGTACAAGGCGACACCCATTATTTAAATGTCTCTAGCCGAGAAATTTTATGATCTTGTATTGCACAATAACGATTAAAAAAACATTGCTAATACATAGTCATAACAGAACCGAGAAAACGTGGAATTTTATCGATCTGAGAATAGTCTAAAATTCGTGAAAATATCTAAAGAATGTGTGCAATCAGTGAGTAATAATACTCGGTATCGGTGATTTTGTAGCATAGAATGCTTGACAACTTGGATTGTTACTCATTTTGCAGCAAACTTATGTCCTGTTTTTTGATGGGCTGTCCAATTTATGATCTCATATTTAAACATGTCTTTCACTAGTGTTTGTGTTTGCTTTTATTTTTGCTCTGCTTGTACTCGTACTATTATTTGTATTCATGCTATTTATTTTACCCAATTTAGTAAAGTAAGGATTTTAATATTTTGATTATTATTTTATTAATTAGTTATTTTAATAATTATTATTTATTGTGCATTAAGCTTAAATTCATTCCTTAAACCTAATTTTAAAATCCTTTAGCATCTGCATTGACTGGTATTTGTTTCTTATGTATTTGTTATTGATGAATTTAATTACTGAAAATTAAGTCTAATGAATTATTATTTATGATGAATGCATGTATGAATTATCTAATGAATTATTTTTATTATTTAATCTAATGAATTATTAATTGTGTATTTATCCTAAATTATTCTATCAAGTATCCTTTAACATATGTATTATAAATGCATGTTTAATTTATTTGTATGTTTAGTTACTAATTCTGCTCTTCATTTTGGCTTCCATTATATGTCTATATAGGGGGAGCAAAATTCAACGGTAAGGTGTCGCCTTTAAAAATCACATTCCGGGAGAATTGTTGTTCGCCATTTCATGATGTTTTGCTATTTCTTTTCACTAATTTCTTAAAAAAAGAAGACAGTTGTTAAAACAAATCATGTAAATCCCTTATAAAAATGTGTTCCTCTTAAAAATAGTTTATCTGTATTTGTTTTAGTAAGAATGGCTATTTTTTAATAATTTGGGAGTTTATTGTTTTAATAGATTTTTTAGGATGTTCATTCTGTTTTTTTTTAAATTAAATTTCATAAATATATAATATTTTTTTCATATTAAATAACTAGTAATAGTATTTCTAACAACATATATTGTACACATAGAAAGGAAAAAGAATGAAGGGACCAGGGAGAAAGCCAGGAGACAAATATAATTAGTAGTTGTAAATCAGGAAAATGTTTTTCACAGTTTCTGTAGCCACCCTGTAATATTTGTAATAAATCAAAGAAATTAAATTTCTTTCTGCTAATCTTCTTTGTCATTTGACAGTTATAAGTAGAATTTAATTATTCCGTCTATTTGAAAGAAAGATACATATGTTTTAAAATTAAAAATATCAGCATTGTGTATTCTAAATACATTATTTCTATAACAGAGGTTAAAAGGAAGAAGAAAAAAAAGGAATCAATTTTCGAAAAAATATCAATTATATAAAATATGTTTAAGAAGATGCAATGAAGAGGTGAAATCACATAAAATAAATGAATCACAATAAATTAATGCCATTTATTTAAAAATGGATGCCTTTAAAACCATTAAAAAAATTTATGATTAAAGATTAAAAAAAATTGAAATTTCTTATAACAAAAACATGGTATTATCATTTATTTGTCCTATTTTTTCTCACATATTAGTCCTTTAGAGAAATATTAGATGACTAATGGAACTTCTACTAAAAATCTAGTTATATTCTAGAAAAGTGGTACAAGCAGAAGTCGGAGGCGAGACTCGAGCATTATTGAAGGAGGCGGATTAAAAATCCGACTATTTTAGAAACTATTTACATATTTTTTTCGAAATTTTTATGAATTAAAATGAAATGTTATGAAGGAATTTCAACTGTATCCTTCAGTAACACAACCAGAAGCAAAGACAATTACAGCTTATCAAGTAAATGTTGAGAGACTTTTCTCTGCACTGAGGTTTATAAAAGGCTATCTTTTATCAACAAAGAAAGATATATAGAAGCTATTCTATTAAGAAAAATAAAAAAAGACTTAATGCAAATATAGCATCCTTGTACTTAAAATGTACAATTTTCTTTTGCTTGTCTTAAGCTATTCTATATAATACTTTGGTGTTTGTTAATTTGGTACTGTTTATTTATTGTAAACAAATTTAGATTGCAAGAATGTCAAAAGTTAGTGTAAATATTACACCTTTAATGTTGTAAAAAATACTTTGTTATGAAAAAAATTGTTTTATGGATATAAGTTCAATATAAGTTATTAAATTTATTTCACAAATTCTTCAAAATCCATTAGTAAAGATCTAGTACATAAAATTATGGAAAAAAAGTTGGGAAGTAAGAAATCTTTCAGCCCCCACACCTAGTTGCAAGATTAAATATTAAAACCACAAAATATCTCTTTGATAATGTTAGTAAAATTATTATTTTAACATCAAACAATAAAAAAAGACCTAATTATTAAACTTTCCATAGTTTTAATAGTTAGCATTGGCGCTGATTATTTGTTAATATTTTTAGTAAAAGTAGTTACTATCTTTTTTCAGGATTTTAGACCAGTCATTCTCTTCCTCCTTAGGAGTGTTAAAATATATTAAATTATTATGAATTTTTATGATAACAGTAATATGATGAAAAATACCTTGCTTTCCTGAATATTTTGCTGAAACAATGTAATTAATATTTGAATCTTGTTTCTTTAAAGCCACATCACTAATTCTGCTTACAAGTTCTGTAATGAATTGGGGTCATATGTTTAACTTTTTATATTATCACTAAATTCTAATGACAACAATGGATTCCATGAGCAATTATATATCACTTAATTCTTATTAAATCACGATTTAGCTTGTAGACTCTAATTTCCTGAAATAACATTTATTTTTTGTTTTTTAAAAAAAGAACTATATTTCATGAATGTTAACCATTAAAAAAAAAAATAATTTTTTTCTGTTTTAAGATTTTCTCTATCCTATTAATAACTTTAAAGCTATTTGTCCCATTAGATCTAATGATTATTTAGAATTTTGGAACACAAAACTCCATTTTTTTTTTAAATCATCATCTCATTTAATCTGTGATGTGTCTGCCTTAATCCTTAATTTAATGCAGGAATTGTAATTTATTGCCTGTTCTTGATATTAATTAATGCATGTCATTTCCTCCCAGCAGAGTAGTATTTAAAAATTAAAAATGGAGATGTTTACAAAATTTGATATAGTTAATCTGAAATTTTTTTTTTTTTTTTACATATTAAAATTATGTTACATTATCAATTATGTTACTTGCACTTTAATAGTAATACCTTCGACTTAAACGAAAAGAAGGAAGATTGCTCAAAACATTTTACTTATATATAAAGACTAGCACATCAAATTTTGATAAATCATATTGAACATGGCATCAACTCAGCCATCTAAGAGCTAAAAACGTGAGAGCCCATTCACAAAACCAATAATGAAATATGTCATACCTGCACACTATATGCTGCCTGCTTTAACAATGAATGAAGTAAAATAATTAAGATGACACATAATGGTAATTGACTAAAATTCCAAATTGAAGCTTGCAGCAAATTGTTAGCTTTTCATAGGTCTCAGGAAAATTTGAAATATCTACTAAAACTTTTAAAGAATCATAACACATAATCTGCATATTATATTTGAGAGTTTTGTATTATGGTTAGTCTCTGCATGCAATTTGTGGAGATCCCCTTCTGCCTTGCACAAATTTGGGGGAAAATTTACTCCTTATATAAGACTGCCTAAGAATACTTCCTCTCCAGGTAGTAGAGCTTTACTCCTCTCCAAATCCTTTACAAAAAAAATAAGGCAAAAATTGAAATGATAGAAGTTAGCTATATTTGAAGGGGGAAAAAACCCAACAATAATAATCAAGATGCAAGATGTTATTTGCAAATGTGTGCATATGAATAAAAATGGCCTGGCACAAAGTAACAAAAAATAATTAAAAAAATTTTTCTTTAGAAAACAAAACAAATTAACAATATATTGTAATATTGATCAAATTTATCACCACTCTAGCAAATATAATTTTTTTTTTTTTTTTTTTTTTTAATTTTACAGTTCGAAAGTTAACTTAGTTTTATTTTTTTAAAAGTGTCATTGAATTTGTTTCTTCTATTCTTAAAAATGGATTTTATTAATTTAAATTCGTGGGTACAAAACAGAGCTGCTTTGGTACATAATATATTAAAATGTATGAGAGCAGATTATTGGGTGTAGCTTGTGCACTTTTTCGTATATATTTGGATAAAAAGTATCTTGCATTTCTCCCTCCTCCCATTTCAATTTAGAGACATAAATTTACTTATTGGCTCTTCCTTAAGAGGAACAAAATAAATAAATAAACTAACTGGATGAGTATTTTTTGTTACTAAACAAACTGATATCTATTATCATTACTGGGAATATTTCAAATTAAGAGTTATTATATTGTGATGAGGTGCATTAAATTTTAGATTTTTGCAGAAAATATGGGTTTATTTACTGAGAGTAAAAAAAAAATAAAAAAAATTAACAATAAAATTTTCTTGTTGTCATTCCTTATAAGTGTAAAATTTGTATTTTGTGCCTTGTTATCATGAAAAGCTTGATTTGAATTTTTTAAGTTGCCCTTTCTTCCTTTTTCAAATAATAAGCAAAAATAGTAACTAGTAAGTATTATTCAAGCTTTCATAGATTTCTCCATTATTCTTGTGACATGTGTTTGAGTAACTTTTCAAGGCAAAACACTAAAAAAATTTTTTGCTTTTATATATTTAAATTAGTATTTATTTAAAAATATATTTAAGTTAGTATTTATTTAAAATCTTGCTAGTTTTTTTTCTCACAAAATAAATTGCTTGGTTCAAGTAACAATGCGGAAGACCTTATTGTCAGTTTACAGCACTCGGAAAACTAAATTTATTCCAGTAAAAATATTTCGCTAAGGGATTTTTAGATTATGGCATGTTAAACCCTATTATCTAGCTTGTAATAAAACACTTTCTGTAAATAGCCAAAAAGCTAGCAAATTAAAACAATACACAGCTTTTACATACGTTAGTTAATTAGCCTTATTATGTTTAATAGAAAAAAAAATATAATGAAAACTTTTACTTATATTATCTTCATTCTTTATTTTAAAGAAAAAAAAATGATCAATCAGCTATTAGTTTAGAATTACTCACACGAAGTCTTTAAATCCCATAAATTTTTGTCGTCTTGTCAAAGTTAACGGTGTTCCTCCTTACGGAGCATGTGGGAATTTTACTAATTCTTAAAACTTGTAGGAATGTTAGATTATATATATATATATATTTATTTATTTATAGAAGAGTTCTCTTTTATATAAATAAATGTAAAATTAACTTTGGTGTACTTTAATTTGCCAAATTAATTATTTCACATAAATTGTATAATTAATGTAGTATGGCACAGTAGTCTATTTTTACAATTATGTTCTCCGTGTGTGTTTTAAATGAAAATACTGATTTTCCTTTTAAAAAAGATGTCTCTATTGAAGCTTCTTTGACCAAGTGTCTCTGTATTACAGTTTTCGATTTATACAATAAAACCTCTTAAGTCGAAAATCTCCCAAAACTCAACAAAATTTTTTTGTTCCCTTCCCTTCAAGCCCCAAAAGCCATTTTGGTATATGTTTTCCCTCCGTAACTCGAAAAAAAAAATTAATTAACCTCTGTATCTCGAACATTAGCAATGTTTGATTTTACAACCCGATCATTTGAAACTAATTACCTCTATAGCTCGAAGAAAAATAAGTTACCGACTTTAAGGATTTGTCGACAATGCACGTCATTGTTTCTTAGAAAACAATGTACGAGTATACAGTAAATAGAATAACCAATTCTATGAAATACTCTTATTATTGCTATTGATTTCATTTGAACTCTTAACAAATAAACATGTTTATTACCTCTGTAACTTGAATTTTTATTTATTTTACCTCTCTAACTCAAAATAAGTTAGAAATAATCTAAACCTCTACAAGTCGAATATTTCCTTACAAAATCCACGTAAGTCGAAGTCCTCCATAAGTCGAAAACTCTATAACTCGAATTATTTGGCGTCTCCCTTGAAGTTCGACTTACAGAGGCTCTACTGTATAAGAAAAATTTGATTCAATGGACTAAACTAGGTACTTGGGATATTTAAGGGATAATGGGAATTTGATGGTATGGTTTGATATTTTCTCTTTTTTGTTATATACAAGGTGATCATAAAATAACTTTCCTTGATTGAAAGCATAGAGAGATGATTTCCAGCGGAAGAAATCTGCTGTTACATACACACTTTGAAGTTCTCACAATCTAGATTGATTTTTCAAATTTCTTGTGCTTATGTGACAGCAGGTCCTATTACCTGAACCGTTAAATATCGGCAAATGCTGGAAACTTTTGTCATTTCTGGATTACAACGAAGACAGTGTTTGAATACGATAATGTTTATGCAAAAGGGAGCACGGCCACATGTTCTTCGTTCAGTACAGACCCTTTTATGGCTGTATTTGGTAATGAGTAAGTTGTGAGCCAATGTTTTCCGATAGAACGGTCAACTCTTTCCCTATGTGACTTTTGGCTGTGTAGATATCTTAAATCTGTTGTGTATGCTGATAGCGTTACAAACCTGAATTCCTTGAAAGAGAACATACGACGGGCTGTTACAAACATCCAAGTTAGAGAATGTCATACACTGTAGGCAATATCTTGTATACAGGAAAGGTCAGCACATTGAAAATACTTTAAATACACAGATATGAATAATAAACTACATGTTAACATGCGGGAAATACTGCATATACACTACTGGAAAATACTATCCTGGGGGCCCTAATGTTGATTTATTTTTCCTGAGTTTCATATTGGCATTCAATTTTTGCATATGAATTTTTTTATTATTTGAGCCTTATAATGAAACTTGACATAATTCATTTTCTGCGCATTCATTATAATTATTGACTTATTTTCGTTTCCAATAGCTCCATAATGACGTATGAACTAGGAAATTAAAAAATTTACCTACATTACGGAAATTTCTTAGTGCGTACATGACAGCAGCTCCAAAATCTCTCCCAACAGTGACATTTTTTTGCGGAAATCATCTCCCCATGTCTTCCATAGTCTGTATATGAAATTTGATTTTATTCTGTTAATTGGTTTTAGCTGCAGATGCATCCAAATAAGGAAAGTTACTTTATGACCACCCTGTATGCGTATTTCATATTAATTTTTTTATAATAATTCTTGGTGATATCTATTATACTTATTTGAGCGGTTGAATGGGAAAAACTTTATTTTAATGGTATTTAACACACATTCCTTGTTATCCTTATTTTGATGATAAAATGATTGAATATGAATCGAAAATAGGATTCCTTGTTTGACATTACATTCGATTATATCATAAACAAAATTGAATTGTTGCCATATTTGTAATTTATACTTAACAGAAAATAATGATAATGTTGCCACTGTATATCGCAAATATACATGAAACAAATGATTTATGATAAAATGTAATGAGAGAAGTTGTTTGCTGATTAAAAACTAACGTACCTAATTTTCTTGTAAGTGAAAGATAAACAAAGTGCACACTGTTGACTATTGTATGACGTAGAAAAGCATAATAATTTCAACAAATGGTGTTATTGTGATGCATATGCAAAAACACTGAGCTATAAATAAATTTATGTAATGAAAAATGCTAAATTAAAATTTTTTATATTGAAACTTAGATTTTCTTAAAAATGCATGCCTGTTCCCGAGTTATTGTACTTCGAGGGCTGCCTTGTAATTCTTTAGGTAATAAAATAAAAGATTAAGCTTCAAGTATAACATACTTTCGGCCCGCTTCCAATCTTTTTCATTTTATAAAAATAATGTTTCACTTAGTTTATTTTTCATTTGCAATATATATAACGAGCTGATTTTTTAAAATTCAAAATTAAAGTATTTAGTATATCAATATACAAAAAATATTAGATGTAACTAACCAACATGCATATAAAAATTCACCAATAATTAACATTCATTTCTTAAAGCAAAAATCAAGTATTTAAATGTCATAAGCCTTTATCGAATAATTAAAAAAAAATTCTATCTACCATTAATTCAGTACTTTCTAGATTATTAAAAAAAATATTTGATTTTGAATGGATTTGTTAGCAATAAAGTAAAATAAAAGCTTATTTCACCACAAATAAGTTTTTTTTGTAAGGAATAAAGATATTTAATGTTTTAAAATTATTTTGCAATCAAAGAGAAATTAATCATAATTTCAAAGCTTATAATAATAAAAATTGTGTTCATCAAAAAAATGTTCCATATAATTTATATTAATTTTTCGTTTATTTAATTTTTTTATTGATAAAAAATGGCATTGCACTCCTTTTTTAACATATACGACCTGATGGCCAATTGGCTTTGGTAGTACAGGCTTCAGGTTTGAATCGTGGCAGTGTGATGGATGTTTGTTAGCGGTTCGGAATCCGCGTTAAACTGTAGATCCCGGTCTAATTAGCCCAAGTGTGCATTAAATGACCATATGGCGACAAACCAAACCTTATTTTAACACATTCGTGCTATCCCTCTTGTGGTAGCGCCCTAGATTTCAAGAACTACGGCATAAAAAAAAAAAAACACTTGGATTTATATCAAACGAACAAATGCAAGTTTATAAATTATATCATTATTTATAAACTAACAGATTATAGAAATAACGGCATTAATTTTTGAAAATTATGTTTTGACAAAAACAAATTTAAACTTCTTAGATATACTAGCAGATATGTCCCAGCATTGCTGGCTTCAAATGAAATGTTGTATTCTTATGTTTTAACTTGATTAAGTAAAAAATGAGCAAAAAAGTGCAAAGAAATACAGATCTTCTTATTCAAGAGTATTGAAAGACCAATATAATCCTTTATTAATTGATGTCGTGCTTGGTGATATCTTAATATGTATAATTAGCACAATTTTACTATAGCAAAAAAATTAAATTATAAAATATGATTAAAAAACGTGAAATTAAAAGAAAACAAGCGAGAGGTAAAAATACTTTTAACATTGGGGTGTATTTGTTGTCTTTACTTTTAAATTAAGATATAATGTACGAAACCTTAAATCATGTGAATCCATAAAAAATTACCATCCATCCTGTCCCGTCCAGTTTGTCATAAAAATTCTTCATATCAAACAATAATAAAAAAAAATATTTCTAGAGAAAAATTTGTTTCGTATTTAAAGTAACATGCATAAAAGCATTAAAAATGTCATTTGATTTTTTCATATCATTTGATGTCAATTCATGTCAAATGTCATTTGATCCTTTAAAAAAAATAGGATTTCTTGTTCTTATTTTTTATTGATCAAGACATGTCAAAAAATTAACAACAGTATCAATCAAACAACCGATGTAGCAAAATGAAATGTAAAGAATAAAAAGAATTTCGGAATGTAAAAAAATTAATTTTAAGCTTATATAAAATAACACCCAAAAGCTAAATAATAATAAACTCTTGATCTCGTTCGTTCAAATATTTACAAATGATTCATTTATGAATAAAAATTTAAAAGTATGTATTATTAAGTACGAATTACAAAACACATCTGAGTTAGAATTTTTAAATACTGTGGTGCCACTTGTCAATTCTTTTTGCTGCGATTTGAACTAAACAGTTTGAAAATACAATTTTAAAAAATTATTTTTTTTATTGGAAATTTTTTGGGTCTCCCTTTCACTTGATTGTCTGATTTTGGTATTATCTAAAACGGCCTTGAGCACAATCTATATTTATTTCAACATATTTTTCAAACATAAATATTTGCATTTTTTTTTTTTTTTTCCTTGTAATGATTGTTTTGGAGCTTTTCTTCCTAAGAAATATTCTATTTCATTTTTTTGACCTTCAGAGTTTGATAATTATATTATAAAAGCCTATTAAATACATAATTTTGTAATTGTGTACTAATATATGATTAATGCTTATCATTTTTAAGAATTTTATTTTTGTCATAAAAAAAATATTTTTGTTGTTTAATACCATGTTTTTGAAAAGAATAAATTAGGCTCATAATTATTTACACTAATTGTCTAAATCATCATTATGTATATTAAATTGCTGATAATTGTTCCTTGAAATTACCAAATATTTTTCTTAAATATATATAACTTTCTGGGACATGTAAATAGAGTAGTTTATAATCAGTTGCAATCCATATTATATATGCGATAGATCATAAGATATACCATCTATTGTAAATCCCTCAAAATTAATTTGCAGTCCTGGTTTGTTGAAATGTAATGAAGGATATTAGGACTAAAAATATTTTCGTTTAGCACTTTTTAGATACCAGAATCTTTATAGAATAATTGTTCAATCCTATTTGCATAAAAATTTACCTTACCAGAAAACAAATTATGCTTCAATTATTTAATTTGATTTACCTTATAAACCAGATTCATACACAAAACAAAAAACATTTATTTTTAGGATTATAAGTAAAACGTAAAAAATTACATTAAAAAGCAGTTTCTCGTCTATTTTTTTTTTTTAATAATTGGAGTGGGAAGTTAAAATTTTAATAGCCAGTGAAGATTATAAAAAAAGTTGTACTAAAATATATTAACTTAAAATATAAATGTACTTTGTGAATAATATTTATAAATCTTGATTCTTAGTTTATGATACAAATTTTAAGATGAGAGCTTTAGCATGTTGAAACAATTTTTGCATATCAATATATAAATACTAATAATTCATTTGTGTATAATTACAATAATCACTTACAAATTAAAACAAATAATGTGTTCAGATTTTTTTTTTTTTTAATTATTAAAAGTGATGTATGGTTATGAACAGAAATGCAATGTTTAAGGTGCATGTTTAGAAATATCCAGCATGACTCAAATAACATTTGAAAACTTATCAAAAAGTAAAGTCATCTAGTATGGATTACATAAGCATATATGTTCCTGTGGGGAGTGAATATAAAAATATTTTAGAAATGTAAGTGGCAATTTATTTCCTTGTACCTATCACAAAATTCTATGTTATGTAACATTTGGTGAAACTCAAAAGCAAAGAGTTAAAAAAAAAAATCAGAAATTATCAATGTTTGAATGATGGAATGAAGTGGAAAATCATGGAGAGTCTTTTAGTAGGTCTGTCATAAGTGCAGATTGCTATGGGCTTAAATTAATAACTAGTATTATGTCTAACGCATGGAAACCTTTCAGGATATTGAATCGACAGATATGAAGCAGGTGCAAGGTAGTTGAAGAGTCACGAAGGCCAATTAAGATTGATATTTGCCTATTGCAGCAAATCATTACAGGTGTAGCAGCTTATTGGCTCTATTGTAACCTTAATGAGACGACATAAATCAGAGTTTCAAAGAGTATTGCTTCCATGGTTATTTCTCCGTCTAGGGCTTTGTAGCCCCCTAACAGTTAGAAAGGCAATGTTGGAACATCTGTAGGCCTCGAACAGCCCACCGAAACGGTGTTGAGGGGAGGACAGTGCCTTCTGATGAGACTTTTAAGGGGTAATTTTGCACATTTGCATGTATTATGGTAGAAAACCCTGAAAACTCACTAGGCATCCAGACTATTGATGCAAGACGCTTTACTATACAAATATACTATGTACAAGATACTTATATTCATATTTTAGAGGTGCAATTGGTTTTGATTTCATTTTAATGGATGATAACTCATGTTCACATAAGACTTGCCTGGTTGATGAATTTCATGAAAATCATTACATCAGCCATATCTCCAGATCTAAATCTTATAGAAGGAGGGCAATTGCAATTTGCCTTCTGTCTTTCAGAACCATCCAGTACCTAATAATTATGGTTTTCATTGCTGGAGGAGTAGGAGATACTGCCACAAAGATTTATAAACTGCCTGATTTCTGGCATGAATTCATGTTGAAAGAGCAGTACAACTGTAACAGGAGACATGCATTCTATTAACTAATTTTTTTTAAATTTAGTAATGTAAACTATGTTGGATCACAGTGCACCAATAGCTGTTATGTGGTTATTATTAGTAGTATATCAACTTTTGTCATTCCTGATTTCATTAAAATTTGTCCTGTAGATGAGATGATTGATTCTGCATGAAAATTCTCATAGTTTAGAACATCAGCATAGATTTTCAGATTTAGCAGAGGAAAACAAAGAAAAACATGAAAGTTATATATTATTAATTTAATATGTATTGTAATTTTTAAAAATTAAATATTATTCGACTTGTTTAAATAATGCATGGTAAGGCGGGCTAACAGAAAATAATTAGAAGACCATATATCTCTGTGTAATCAATCATTTTTGTTTCATAAATAGCATCCAAGAAATTTGCTTACTAATGCAGAAATGAACTGATGTTTCATTATGCTGAAACCTACAAAGAATTGCAAACTGATCAATATGTCTTGAAATAGTTCTGGAAGAACTTCCAAAAAATGCAATAATTCCTTTCATTTAGTTGATAGTAAATATTGCCCAAGAAGAAAATTCTTTTTAATGCTTATGAATGCAATTGCAGATTATTGTTCTTGGTTAGAATGTGGTTGTTTGGGGATACATAGAAATTTTGCATATTAAAAGCTGTTGTTCATTGGACTGAATTATGCATTTGTGATGTACAATGGCTCTACTGTTCTTACTTTTCTCAACTTCTCTTGAAATTATTTTATTCATAATAGAATCTGACTTTCATAATTTGTTTAAACCTGAAATATCCATATATTAAACAAGTGATGGCATGCTTTGTAAAAGTTTAAAATAGTTATACCAATAATTACAGTATTTATTTTAAACTCCTCTAATGTATTGAAGAAGCTATTTGTATATGTTGGTATCAACATTAAAAGCAGTACACGCCACTTTAAAACATTTTGTGATGAGAATTCTAATTTAGTATTAAAAAAAAAAATCCAGCACCTTTTCTATAATTATTGTTTTTTTACAGATAGATATGTAACAAATATTTGACTTGAGCAGAAAGCTTCGAATCCCACAAACTAACAGAAATTGATTTAGGGTAAACATTAGTGTATTAGTCTACTGAATTCACACTTTGTCATGCTTTGGTGTTTCTTTCTTTCTATATTATCTTGTTTATTTGTAAAATTGACTCAAAAGCTGTTAATTCAACTCAAAAGATAGAAACCAGTTCAATGATACTAAGCAAAATTGAATTCAGCAAACCACTTGACCATAATGTTAGTGTGCATACAACTAAAATATGTTATCTTATTATTGTCCCTACCATTGGTTGTGAGGGAAGGGGTTAGTTATAGTCTACATGTTGTCAGATGAGTGGAATTAGTTATTTTATTCGGAATATCTTGAATAGTTTTTGAAATGCGAGAATTTTATATCTTGATAATTTGGATGTAAACTTGACTAGTATTGCACACAGTCATACTAATGTGTGCAATATTGTAATGTACTGGTCTGATCTAGCATATAAAATTGTTTTGGTGTGTTCTATGCTCTCAAAATTTTGTGTCTTGAATTAAGAATTCCTTTAATGTTTGAAGAAAGAATTGAGAAATTGTGAAGAATTGCCCTTTATAGAAATTTCTCAATTCTTTGAAATGTAAATGGTGCTCATAAAAAAAACAGTGATCTTATTAAAATTTATGCTATAATAATAATCGTCATAAAATAATTAAAGTGGTAGAAATTAAAGTTTTTTTTTTTACCATGTTTTCTTTTAATTCATTGTTTTAGTTTCTATTGCAATCTATTATGTTGTTTCATTTATGTTTTTTTATATTACATGATATTATTTTTAAAAACTGTCTTGTGTATCAAATTTTAGCATCAAAAAATGTATCAGCTGTCATGAAACCTCCAGAAAAGCCATCTGTGTCTCAATTAAAAAAAACAGGTGAACCATTTTTGCAAGATGGACCTTGTTGTGAAGTAGCTCCTCGACTTCCCAAATGCAGAGAATGTCGTATGACAGCTCATCAACGTAGCAAAAAGATGCCCAATATCTTTTGTCGATTTTATGCATATAGAAAGTAAGCATGCATCTTTTTATTCTCTATGAATTATTTTATATAATAACGATATAATTCTGTTTAAAAATGGTGAAATTTAGTTTTATTTAAAAATTGCAAGATGTACTTTTGTTTATAAGATAAATTTATTTTATTTTATGCACTGATTTTTATCCAGCTCTGTTCATAGATGGCATGTATATGAAAATCATCAAAAAATGGATTTATTAAAAGTTGATGTTTTTTTTTAAAATTAAACACAGTAAAAATAAATACTTTATTAAAAGCAGCTAATGTTTTTTGTTAAAGTGTACTACAGAAAAAATAATATGAAGAAAAATAAAATTTTTATACTAAGTAAAAAATTACTTTTAAACTTACTGTAATTTGAATTAGGACAGTAGTATTTCCCCCAAAAAAATCTTAGTATTATCTGTCAAGTGTGGGAAGGGTGTGTTTCATAAAGACCTTTTTTTTATAGAAGACCTTACAAATTTTAGTAGATGTATCTTGCAAAGGGTTTTAGATTTATTCTGTCACATGAAGAAGAGACATATAGCCTTGTTAATCTTTCTATTGTAGCAGATTCTTTCATCCATTTACATTCAATGCATGTTAAAATTATATAGTGATATCTATATAAACCTCAGTTTCATGGGTTTTTTTTTTCTTTTTTTTTTTTTTTTAATTTTATTAAGAGTATTTACTAGGATCTCTCTCTTTACATAGGTAAATACTGGTGTTTTTACATAAAAATGATCATCAAGATTATTTTAGCCCTATAATATTTTACCTGAATTGAAGTTATTAGTTGAAGTCTCTTAAAACTTACGATTTAGTATTTTATGCAGTTAATATGAAATAAAATTTTATAAATAAATTTTAATTGAATTTTTATAATCATGTTTTACTAATTTAATGACTAAGATGAGAATGCATTAATTGGTGATATTTATTATGTTGGTTCTGTATAGCTGTTAAAAATGTAATAGTTAATTTTCCTTATTTTCAATCTATTGATGATATATGTATTGTTAGGTTGCGCTATGGAAAAAATGGCACTATTTCAAGTGCAGGATTTTCAGAGCCATCAGATGCATTAGATGAAGATCTCAAACTCTGGCTTCCTCCAATAGATATGCGACCTCAAGAAAAAGAAATTGAGATCTCAAAATTCATTCTTACTCATATTGGTGATCAATTCTGTGATTTAGTTGAAATGGAAAGAGAGGCTCAAAAGTTGCATGTATCTACTGGTAGCTATCAAAAACTTCCTTTTTTTTTAGTTTTTCTGCAAGAACTTTTGAGAAAAATTTTTTTATTAATTTTTTAACTTTAAAGAGTATTAAATAACATTTAAAAATAATAAATAAAATAAATTAATATAACTTTATTAATTTATCACTTTTTTAATTGCTATTTTTATTTTCTATAATGTTATGGTTGATAACTTATATGCTTCTGTTTTCTTAAAATTTCTCTCTTTTATATATATATTACATATATAACTATTATATGCAATGCATAATTCTACTTAGGAGTTTTGATGCATTAATGTTAATTATATCAATGTCAGAGTTTTGATTTATATATAACATTTCTTTCATCATAATATAGGTTAACATTGAACAAATTAATAAATTTGTTTTCAGTATCTGTCAGCAATATAAGTGATTCTCATTAAATCTTAGTCTAGCAATGTCATTTCATCAACTATAGTCTTAGCAATGTCATTTATCTGTTACCGTTGGTCTAGGAATTTTAAAAATACATTTCTGTGATGTGATTAAGAGTCACTAGATCATGTTTCCTATAGCCATGAAAATTGAAGAATTATTAAATTATTATGTCTGAAACATTTAAAATGCATCATTGATTTAAAATAGAAATGTTTTATTCGCATTATAATGATGTATAATATATTTAAGTCAGTAAAATTGATTACTTTATAATAAGGCACATAATTATTTGTATTTTAGAACAAGACAGTTAAGTGGATAAATTAACTGCATAAGGAATGTAATGAATTATCATGCATTTCTGTAATAGAAATGTCAATCATATGGTTTATAATTTTTACAGGAATTATATTAAATACCATTGTTAAATCTGTAGATATTATTTAAGTTAATTAAAAATGTGTAATACATTTAGTACTTAATTCTGCTCATCCCCAGGCTCAATTCTGAGTATGCAGAAAACCAGAAAGCTTTTATAATTAGTAGCTGTAAGTCTGGGAAATGTTGAAAGTTAGTCAGGAAAAACTTTTTTTACAGTTTCTGTAGCCACCTTGTTAAAAAAATTGTTTGAAAATAGAGTTTTATTGATAGGCAAGATATGCCTACATACATAGATATTTTTTTTTAAATTTTTATTATTTATTTATTATTATTATTATTTTACAGAAACCACAATAACTTGGAAAAGAGTTGTTCAGGGCGTTCGTGAGATGTGTGATGTTTGTGAAGCAACATTATTTAATATTCATTGGGTTTGTCATAAATGTGGATTTGTTGTTTGCATTGACTGTTATAAAACTAGGAAAAATGGATTGTCTAAAGGTAAACCATAATATGAAATAAATTAACGGAAAATGTTTTTTGCAATGTGGCTAATAATATTTTTCCCTATTTAAATAACCCTTTTTTGTATTGAATTTGAAATCAATATATTCACATATTTTATGAATTACACTAATGAATAAATTTATTTATCATGTATTTTATGTCATAATATCAATGTTGCTAGAGAAATTTTTTTGTCTTCATTATGATTTACTTTTTATTCTTTCTTGTTCTTCTATTTATTTATATGTTCATTTATCAATATATATATATTTAAATGTTTAACTAAGGCTTTTGGTAGAACACTGTTTTAAATAAAGAGATTATGGGTTCTATTCAATCTGAGCCATAGTTGGTTACAAAAAGTTATACCAATTTTTCTGTTTGGGACTATTTTTTAAAAAATTAATTTTTAAATAAAAGTTCTTAAGGAAGACATTTTCTGCTTCTTTCCTTATTGTGAATGTTATGATCCCCATTTTTTGGTGCATCATGTGTAATATTAATTATGAATCATTTTAGTAATGAATGAATGTAGCTGGTATTAAATGAACAAAAGAGAGTGAAAAGTTTGTATTAATTACTATACTTCTGGATTTAATTTTATAAATTTCAACCTTGAAAGTTTCTCTGTGATGAATATGAAATATAATGAATAGAAATTACTTTTATTTATTAAAAGAAGTTTCATAAAAAAAATTTATATGTAACTCAGTTGAATAGGGTTATATATAATAAAGGGAAAATTTTTATTTTCTTACTTTAAAAAATAATATCATTTATTTCTAAGTATTAAATATATAATAGTACTATATTTCTATTATATGAACACAATATACATATTTCAAATAATTATTGTGCTTGTAGCCTTATGCTGTTTTAAAAAAATCTATAGTAAAATAAAGTTATAGCTCTTTGTAAATTTAGGCTTAGAATGTCGATATACATCAACAGTAGCTATATTCCATCATATTAAATTAGTTTGATTATTGGAGACTAGCTACAGGGCTAATCTTGTCACTTATTACCATCACTTATGGTTCTAGATTACGAAGTGTAAAACTTATGAGATACAGAATTGATCCTTTAAGCAATTTTCTAATTATTTGGATGTTCATGATAGTTTTAAATTTTTTAATGAAAAATCTTGTCAGTGCTTACGAATTATACATGTTATCTGATTACTTTCAATTTTTTTTTAAAATATTTATTTGACAATAGCTTGTCATTTTGTATACAAGAAGGGACTTATGTTAATTTATTACATGTATTAGAAGGTACTAAAACATATTAAACTGATCTTAGCAATTGGTTCTTTTATAACATTAGTGTAATTTGTCACATTAAATTCTCCATATTTTCTGGGTTTTTATTATCATTAATTTTTATATTTACATACTTATCTGGTTCATGCATGATATATTTTCTCTGTTTGTATCAAAATATTTTTTTGATCACTTTTGGCAAAGTTGGTGTTCAGTATTCATAAAAATGTGTTACTGAGAATAAATATTAAAAAAATAATAATAATCTAAAGATTTTATTTTTATATGGAAATGTGTTTTTCTCATAGATGAATCATCTTATAAAGATCGAGATGACTATCAGTGGTTATTATGCACGAATAAGACACCACATGAGCAAGAAAAACTTATGCTTACACAAATAATTGCTGGTACTGCTCTTTGGGATGTTGGTAAAGCCTTACATGAAATACGTCGAAAATGGAATATTCCAACTTACTGTAATTGTGGGTTTTATGATAATGATCAAGACAGCAAAAGTTCATCAAATGGCATATGCAAGGTAGCTCTTAAGAATTTTCAGATTTTATAAGTTCTTAAAATTACATCCTTTATTTACTTTTATTTTACCTTCTGCATTTTTTAATATTGTATAAACTGAAGTTAAACAGTAATTTTTTTTTTTTTTTTTTTTTTTTTTTTTGTTGATTTTAATATATGAAACACACTTACTTAATTGTCAAATACTAAGGTTACTTTCAATAATAGCGATTAAGTGTATTAATAACCTTTTCTCCAAAAAGTAATTTTATTTTCTATTATTTTAAATCACAAAATATGTATATTCCTTTCTTATTTTATAAAAACATTAAAAACTTTTTGTTGCATTTTTCTAGTGATTATCTCTGGGAGGGGGAGTTGTAATTACCTTATGAGGTTTAGTATTCTGTTAAATGAGAACTTTTCTTTAAATTATGCTTTTCTGCTTGTAGACAAACTTTGTAAAAATTATAATTTCTTTATCAATCAAATGATTGGTAGTGTTGATATAGTTAATCAACACTGACATAATTTCCAGTGTATGATATACATGAATCATAAGATGTTACTTTCTTAATTTAAATTGACACCTTATTTAGAAAATCTTGATTCAGAAAATTTTAATTACTGTGCTTCATATAGAGCACAGAACTGCTTACTAAAAATGAACTAATTTTTTTAAAAACTAAAATTATGAATCTATTTACTGATAAACTTTTTCTTAAATTAAAAATATTTAATAAATTTTTTATCAAAGGGTGTACAACCTGCTTAATTTCACAATTAAGGATTTGCCTTTTATTTTATTCTGGTCTCTATACAAATTAATGGAATCATTAGAATAATAATAAATAAATATGTGAAAGGTTTGAGGCTTTAAAATAGATATGCAATATTTTCCTTTTTTTACACATTTACTATTTATATCTTTTTCAATTCTCCAGCTTATTAAAATGAACATTATATTTTTAAAGAGGAATTATTAGAATGTATTATTTTTTAAATTAGATATCATACGTTTTTAATAAACTGATCAGTTGGCATTACATTTACATATTTTGGGAACAATTTTCTAATTGCACTTTTAGAATTGTGTAACGTAAATTTTCTGCCTACTTCAGCATATTTTATTCATTTTAATTTTAACTAGAATCCAATATTGTATTCAATGTTATTGAAAATATTTTCACTACATTATTTTAATACGAAGTTAAAATAAATGTTATGGTAAAAAAAAAAATAGAAGCTGAAGAACTTTATTTACTAAATTTTTTACTATTCTTCTATTGATATTCATCTTTAAGTAGGACACAAAATATTATAAAGATTTTTTAGAACATGATGAGGTCTGGATGAAAGAAAGATATTTCACCCAAATCTTATTTTTCGGAATCCAGGTACTCCTGACTTGTTTATTACAAGTTTGTTTGATCCAAGGTACTCCTGACATATTGAATATCCCACTAAACCTGTGCAAAGAAAAACTTAGTGGACTGTACCACTTAGTTTACTGTAGAAAGACTTAATATTGTTCAGTGGTGCAGAATCTGCACCAATAGCACCAAAATTCATCGCTTGCTACATCCTGCTATAAAAACAACAAATTTCGAATTTCTGCGCCGAAAATGAGATATTTTCTTTATTTTGATTTACTAACCCAGAAAAATAGCTTAATGTGAATGAGCCTATCTTCAGGCTTCATCTAAGATTGTTATTAGAGGTGGTAAGAATTAGCCAATGGTGTAAGAGTTCTGCTTTTATGACTGTTCTGCTGGCGGTAGGGTTTACTGGTTACATCAACATTTATAATAGAACAAAAAAAAATTTTAATTATTCAAGTCTATATCATGGTGCCATCTATTTTACTTTATAAGAACAAATACGATGAGTAATTTGCTTATGAATATATACCACTAAACGTTTCTACAATAATCATTTCATATAAATGGTTTAAATTTAATTTAATTTCAAATTTAATTAATATTTTCCAGTTGTAAATTATTCATCACCATGCATAATTTTTTTATTTTCTAAAAATTTTTGAATTTTTCTCTGAAAACTAATATTTTATTTGTCTCTTTTTTTATTTATTATCTTGCAAGATATCCAAATAATTTTATTTTTAATAATAATTAACAAATTTACTGTAATCTGTCATTTGAAGGATTAGAGCAATTCTAACAAGAAATTTTTGTGGTTAGAAAATCTACCTCTATATTATATCTGGAAATAATAAAATTCTCAAAAATAAGATTTGTTGCATAATATTCAAAAACATATTTACGACATTTATCCATTATTTACCTATATGTAATTACTGTTCATTCTCCTTATGCATGAGGTATTGGGGGTTTTTTATGCTACATTCTGTATTTTTTCAAAAATTGGATACATATGATAGATTTAATTTTAAAACTAAAAAACTACATTTTGCTTATACAAATAGAAATAACTTACTGTAAACATATAAGCTTTTTTTTTTTTTTTTTTTTTTTCCTTAATCAAAACTCTTATGTCATTTGATACTTTTCAATTTTAAATGAATATTTATTTCTTACTACCCATTAGTTAAAATAATTTATTTCAATTAAATGACATATTTAATGTAAAAATAGCATGCCAAAAGAAAATCCAGAGAAAAAAATATAATATATTTTTCTATTAAATAATTTGATAATCATATTTTTACATGAAATCCATTAAAAATTGGTACAATATTTCCATTAAAAATATTCATTTCCAAATTTGTACATTTCTATATTTATTAAAAATATTCATTTCTGTATCGTATTTGAAGTTGCGAGAATAAGGAAAAATTGTTAGCATTTAAAAAGTAATAAATACACCCATTCGTTACTGAAATGTATCCAATTCATTAATGGATGTATTTATTAATATTCATTACATAAAAAATTATTTCATTATCTATGCATTAAATAAAAATTAAATTTTAACATTCGATTCTAATTTTTTTTCTTATAAATTAGTTTTGTATTGAATTTCGAATATCATACAAAATAATTGAGGTTAATTTAATTTCATTATAAATCATGCTATTTTATTTCATATTAATCAAATTATTGTTAAATAATATAAAATTAATTTGTATATGCCTTGAAGTCTGAAGAACTGTTAAAGTAAAATTATTCTGCTACGAAAATCATTTTTTGATTTTCCATCCCTGATTGTTTTGACACTACGATTGACCAAAACAAAATAGCTTTTTATTGGCATTTACAGTTCTTGAGGAATTTATTAGGTTTTTAATGAGAATTAAACAAAATTTAAAATTGTAGCATTTTTCTAATTTAAAGGCTTTTTTAGTTACAATTTGAAATGTCTTTTATGTTTTTTAATATTTCATCACTTGAAATTTTAAAAGATTTTTACTGAAAGAAAAATTAATGTAACATTTTAAATGATTATCAGTTAACACAGCTACATTAGAATTAATTATTAATAGTACAACATTGCTAAATGGTGTATGTATGCAAAGGATTGTTTTTTCATCCTTGTATGTGAAATTATATTTTGTTTAAGGAACAAAAGTATTTGGCTTGTTGCAAAGCATGTCTTAAATTGTAAAATTTGATGTTTGTAAATTGTAGTTTGGATACCCCTGCTTTAATATGCTATGTTACAAACTATACCATTTATTTGCAATTCAACCCTGTAAAATAAAATATACTAATTTTTGATTAAAAAAAATTAGAAATACTAAAATTTTAAAACTTAAAAAAAATTCTGCATGTGAAGTTATTTATTTAAATAAATATAATATAATATAATAACTTGTTAATATTCAGTATCACTTGCTATTTTATATTTTTTTTACATTAAAAAAATTACAAAATTGCTGCTTAAAAAGTCGCTCTTACTTTAGTTACTAATCTTGAATTAGTAAAATAATTAGGTGTTTGAATTTAACTGTTTCAGCTTAAGAAGCAAATTAATATTTTTAAAAAAAAATCTAACCTGTAAAATATATATTTTCAATTATTTTACTTTAATCAAGACATAATTTAAAAAATTCTTAAAATGTGTAATTACTTTGTGCCAAAATTATTATCTCTTATGTGGTTAAAAAATGTATAATTTGTTTTTTTTTCTTTTAGCTTATGAGTGCAGTAACTAAGTGTTTCTCATCTGATAAAGACTCATCACGAGAATCAAATGGGTCATCTGATTACCAACGATCAAACAAACGTAGTGTTAAGAGTTCTGTGAATGGTGTAATAAAACAAGAAGATGGCCTAACTGGTTACATTTCTGAAAGTGGTGGTTCTCCTCTAAATTGGTTAGCTGATCTTGCTCTGAATTCTTCAACAAAAACTTCTGATAACCTGCAAGACCAAGATGATGAGGAAAAATCATCAGAGGATCAGGAAAGTAATGCTGATGAATCTGCTGAAAGTGATGATGAAAAAAATGACAATTTTTCAACGTTGAGAGAACTCTTGATCCGACCAACTGGTAAAATGGGTAGTAAAAGCAGTGGTGACTCTTCCAGCTCTCAAAAAACACTAACCAGTACTTTAGATGAAGTCATATCATGTGTTATAGAGCAAAAAGTTCGTAAATCAGATCAAAAACATAATGAAAAGCAGCTTCTTCATTTTACTCGGCGCTATCAATTGACTAAATCTGGTAGAGATTTACCACCAGTTAGAGCGTGCATGCTTACTGAGAGTTCTCTGCTTTATCCTGAAATTCCACATTTGTGGCTTGGAACTGGAAAAATACTACTTTTAAAAGATCCATATCATTCTAAAAACATGCAATTGTTTCAGGAGCAGTGGAAGCGGGGCCAGGTAAATAAATTTTAAAAATGTTATACTAATTGTAAGTACTCCTTGGTTATTTAGAATAAGCAGGTGTTTAATTTAATTTTATTAAAAAAATTATGTAAAAAGTATATTAAATTTTTATGTAAAGAACTCACATTTTAGATAACATATATATTTGTTATATAATAAATAAAATTGAATAATAGTAGAATGTACTTAGATTTAACAATGTTTCTTGTTATATGATTAACTAATTGTGTTAATTTGCTCTAAGAACATATTGAATATTATTTTCATTATTATCTTATTTTGCAGAAGGTTTTCTATTAAAATACATGATTTCAAGATTGTATATTAAAAATTTTTTCAGTTTATCAATCGCCTAATGAAATAAAGTATTACAAAGTAGCAATATTATTATACTGTATTTGTTTACCTTAAATTCATTAGCTTTTTCTCAGACCTCGTTGTATAAGCTTAGAAATCATTTTCTAAAACAGTCCTGTTTTATATCAGCATCAAAAATTTTAATAGAACAATATTCATCATTTTCCATAATTTTGACTATTTATTTGTTGAAATATTTTCATGTGATATGATCATTATTTACAATTTAAAATTTTGGATTTTGAAAATTAACTACTGTCATTTGCATATAGATAATTTGAATTATTTATATGCATTGTCAATGTGTAGTGGGAAAACCTAATTTTGAATAAAATATTCTTTGCATAGCACAAAATTGTATTAAAAAATGTACATAAAAAAGTGACTTGCTTGTATTTATAGTGTTTGTGTGTGTGTATTGTTGAGGTATGCAAGAATAATTTATTCTTTCTCCAGCTAAAGAACATTCGGTTTTCTTTTCTTTCAAGAATTACAAAACTCAACTGAAACTTATATATCCGTTACCACTAAAATTCAAAAGAAACATTTATACAAAAAAATGCCATATTTCACCATCTGATTTATGGGTTACAAAATTAAAACTATTATATATTAAATTTTACACTAAATAAAAACAAAATATATCAAATAATCAAGTTCAAAATAGTTAAGCACAGTTTCATTCTAAAAACAGGCATAGAAGTTTTATTGGTTTTTCACTGCTGGTTACAAAAAAAAAATTTTTATTTATTTATTTTTTTTTAATTCTGATTCATTAGTAAAACTATCAGTAGTTTGGTAATCAATTGGTTTACTCACCTTTTGTTCTATAGCTGCAAGTATCCCAATTCTCCAAACTGGTATTACAATATCCCCAGGTGGAAAATCTGTGCCAAACTGTTCCAAAATTCATGTCTTGCTACATTCTGCACAATTTTCGCATTTTTACGCCAAAAATGAGATGTTTCCTTTATTTTGATTTTGTAACCCTGAAAAATGAATGAGCTTATCTACTAAGATCGTTATTGGAAGGGGGTAAGAATTAACCAATATTATAGGGTTCTGTTTTTATTACATTTTTGCTGGTGATAGGATTTATTAGTTATGTCAACAACATTTACCATAGGGCGAAAACATTTTTTAATAATTTGAGGCGATATTGTGGCGCCATCTATTGTTCTTTATAGGAACAAATAAGATAAATAATTTGCTTGTTAACATATACTACTAAATATTTCTACAATAACTGTTTAAAATATATGTATTAAATTTAGATTAATTCTAAATTTTATTAATATTTTATATTTGTAAATTATTCACCACCAAGCATAACTTTTTTTAATTTCTATAATTTTTTTAATCTTTTCTCTACAACTAATATTTTTTATTTTTTAGCTTATGAAATAATATATAAGTTTTTAAATAATTTTATTTTTAATAATAATTTGAAAACGAGCTGTAATCTTTCATTTGAAGTATTACAGCAATTCTTTATTCTCTATTTATTACTTGAATTGAATTTCTTCAATTCAAGCACATTTTTTTTTTTGCAGAAAATCTACAATATGTTATATCTAGAAATATTAAAATTCTCAAAAATAAGATGTTAAATAATATTTAAAAACATATTTATGACTTTTATCTGTTATTTATCTATATGTAATTATTATTCATTCTATGCATGAGGTATTGTGTTTTTTTTGTGCTACATTCTGTATTTTTTCAAAAATTGGATACATATGTTAGATTTAATTTTAAAACTAAAAAACCTCATTTTGCTTATACAAATAGAAATAACTTACATATAATCATTTTTTTTTCCTTAATCAAAACTTGTATATCATTTGATACTTTTAAATTTTAAATGAATCTTTTATTTCTTACTACCATTTATTTAAAATAATTCATATTTTAATTAAATAGCATATTTAATGTAAAAATAGCATGCCAAAACAAAATTTAAGGAAAAAATTTAGTGTATTTTTTCTATTAAATAATTTAATAATCATATTTTTATATGAAATCAATTAAAAATTAGTACAATATTTCCATTAAAAATATTAATTGCTAAAAATTCCAAAATATTCGAATTTGCAAGAAGGATAAATAAAATTTGTTAGCTGTTAAAAAATACAAAAAATATTAATAAATGACATCCATTACTGAAATGCATCCAATTCAATAATGGATGAATTTAGTAATATGCATTAAATAAAAAATTATTTTATTATCTCTACATTAAATAAAAAATAATTTTTAACATTCGATTCTAATTCTAATTTTCTTCTTATAAATACATCAATAAATTATTGAGAATAATAATGATTGAGTTTAATTCAGTTGCAATACAAATTGTGCGATTTTATTTCATATCAATCACATGATTGCCAAATAATATATAATTAGTATATGCTTTGAAATCTGAAGAACTGTTGATGTAAAAATTTACTGCTATGAAACCACTGAAAGCTGCTACAAAAATGCCATTTGCCCTGCTATGAAAATCATTTTTTGGTTTTCCTGTTCTGCGAGAACTTATTTTAAAAGCCACTCTGATTCTCTTATCTTTCCCAGGATACATATCAGTAACTTTTTCTATAGGCCAAAGAACTCTTCATTTTCCTTTGTTTTCGATTAGAACAACATCCCCAAAGTTTATTAATTGACAAATTTTAGTCTTTGATGGATATATAAGCAACTGACTCAGATATTCATCCCAAAACGTTTTTTTCAAAGATTCTCTTAGTAGCTGTTGATGCTTTAATCTGTTATTCAGACTTACTTGTTCCACGCAGTTTAATTCTGGTACACCAATTTCCACTGGTTCTCTAAAAACAATGCAAGTGTTAAAGGGATAAGGTCAATTGCGTTCCCAGAAATGTATGTAAAAGGTATTGAGTTTATAGCATTCCTTAGTCAATTAACACACTCATAAATTTTTTATAATTAAGAAATGCTAACTCAAGACTTTATGCAGAAAGTTTTAACCATTTGAACCATAATCTCCCAGAAATCTCCCCACCATATTCATACTAAAATTCTCCTGTATTCAACAAATTGAAGCTTTTGTCTCAACAGCTGATCTATAGATTTTAAAAGATTATTAATGCTTATGAAATTTGTGCTGTTGTTACTGTAAATGATTTCTCCCTTCTAGCTTGGAGAATCAGTTTAAATCCATATTTAGAAGAAGATTGTATTGTATCTAAACAAATTGCCCAAAAAATAATTACGAATTAAATATTCTTGAATACGGAATGTGTAAAAGAGATTTGTTCTTTTGAGTTGATTTCTCTGCTAGGTCCATACTCTTATTGGTACCATGTTCTTCTTAGTTCTCATTGGACTAATTTTGCAAGTACTATTGACAATTAAAATACTATTAATTTGACATTCTCGTCCTTCTGATTTCTTGTGAACTTGTGAATATTTTATAAACCTCACCATTAAGGTAATCATTCTGTAAAATTTATAAAAATATGCAATGAATATTTCTCACTATGTTATCTACAAATATTTCCTTGTTATCATTCAGTAGATAAATCTGTCTAATAATATTCTTGTGAAATTTTAATTTCAAGACTTTTTTTGACAAATGAAGATAATCTAACCTCAATATAACAAGATCTGAGAAGTCTGATAATAGTAGTCTTTGTTTGCAATAACAGTACCATATCTTATTCATTATTCTCACATTTTAAATAAATTATGGTAACACATGATTCTTTTGAAGTAATGCAAAAAAAGGCATAAAATGAAAAACTATTCTCAACGGTTGGCCTTTTTCAAAACTTTTCTAAGGATAACAAAGACAACTCATTAATCCATTTTAAAAACTGCACTTATATCACAATTGGTGGAAAAATAATTGCGATTTTTAATTATAAACGGAGTGGCGACAGAACCGGGAAGTCAGGGTAAAGTGAAGGAATTTTATCGATCTGGAGAAGTAGGGAAAATTTCCAATAAGAGCATTTCGCACCAAACATGGCCGCAATAGGTGATTTTGCAGTCATCATGCCTGGCAACTTGGATCGTTACTCATTTTATAGCAACTTTACATCCAGTTTTTTTTTTCTTTCTGATGATCTATTCGATTTATGATCTCATATTTAAAACTGTCTTTCACAAGTGTGTGTTATGCATCTCTTAATTGTGCTCTGCTTGTATTCATGCTGTTATTTGTACTTGTGCTATTCGGTTTAGCCGATTTAAAAAAATAAATTTTTATTATTAATAATTATTTATTCTATATTGAGCTTAAATTCATTATTTATATCTAATTTCACAATTTGTTGTCATCTGCATTGATTATTTGCTACTTATGTATTTGTATTTTATATGTATATATATGCCAGATTTAATGTTTATTTAGGTTACATATTTTGATTACTGATTGATTACTACTATGTTGATTATAAATTATTTTGAAGCATGAGTTGAAATGCTTTTATGAATTTTTTAACTGCTACTTTTTTTTATTTGTGTTACAAATTAATTTAAATGCTTTTTTCTGAAATATAACTAAAATAATAAAGTTTTCTTTGCAGCCTGTAGTTGTTGCAGATGTTGGAAAAAATTTGGATCCCTCTTTATGGTGTCCTGAAAGTTTTCTTAAAGAGTTTGGGGAAAACAAGACAGACTTTTTGAATTGTGTGTGTGGAACTCTAATACAAAGCCAGCCAATGAAAAAATTTTGGGAAGGCTTTGAAAATTTAAACAGTAGGTGTTATAGTTTGATACTTCTTTATTTATAAAAAGAGGAAAAAAATTTATTTAATATTTAATTTTCTGCTTCATCTAAAAGTTAAATGTATTAAAATAATATTTAAAGATATAATTCATATCTTTAGTTTTATTACATTTGAAAACTTAAGCTCATGTTATAACACGAGCTTATCAACATTTTTTTTTTCATGTAAGCCAATAAAATAAGATATTGGAAATTTTTTAAAAAAGTTTTAATAATATATACCGATTTCAGTATACTTACAACTTTGGTTTTATACAAATAATGTGTATAACATCTAATCCTTTTGTCAATTTCTGTTGTTTCTTATTATATTTTATGAGCTGCAGTAGTTTTCTCTTATTTTTTTTATTTTATCGTCATAAGGAAGCTAATAAAATATAAATAGTTTCTTGAAATAACCCTATTACTAAAGCAGTTATTAAGTTATAATTTATGTTCGTTTTTCTTACTTGAGTATTAAACGTTTAAGAAAATGTTAATTTTCTTGCTTTTCACGAAATATCCTGTATTTGTGTTTTATAAAGTTAATAAAAAATATATAAATATATTCATCTTAAAACTGTGAAATAATAGTTTAATTATTATACATTTTTAAATGTTTTTTTTTTTTATAGAGAGAATCAAAGATGATGATGGACAGGCATTGGTACTGAAGCTTCTAGATTGGCCACCATCTGAAGAATTTTCTGATATTTTGCCTTCCAGATATGATGACTTAATGAAAGTTTTACCTCTTCAACAATATACACATAGAGAAGGAGTGTTTAACATGGCTAGTCGTCTTCCTGAATGCTTCGTCCAACCTGATCTTGGTCCTAGAATGTTCAATGCTTATGGTAAAATTTTCCTACTCTCAATAATGCATCTTCCATAACTGTTCAATATTTTCTTTATATCGACTGTTCACAATAAAGTAACCTTTATAGGCATATGTTTTCTTTTTAAAATATAAGTGTCTCAGTAACGACATATAATTATGTTTAAGTATATAGTATTAAAAGCAGAAGATTTATTATTTGGACTGGTGAAAAAAATATCTTCAATTAAATTGTTGTTTCCTGATGCTAGGTGTTTTAACCTCAAGCCATTTGATATTACTCTTATAGATGCAGTAATACCAATTAATTATTGCATTACTCTTACATTTTAATACCACAATTTAAATTGAACACCCTCAATGGTAGCACATGGGAAGGAGAGGTTGCCCTCTTTTCCCTAGCCTACAATATTATGCTTATCTTCAGCATAGTCACGGAAATTTTCATTTTGGTGTCATTTGTGAAGTTGCACATCAAGCTCCTGTGATTCAGCAATACAAAGCACTCTACCAGGACACATTGGCTTAACAGTTTACTTGAGAGCCATATTTTAAGTATTATTTTTAGAAAAAGCTAAATTTGAACCAGTGGAGATTTTTGCTGTTTAACACAAATTATATTATTCTGGTCTTTTGTAATTTTGAAGTTTTTAAAAGTGATAAATATATAATCTTTAAGTTAGTTTTTAATTTTTTTCTTTGTGTTTTAGGTATAAGTTCCTCTCTTGGAAAAGGTTCTACAAATCTTCACTTAGATGTTAGTGATGCTGTTAATGTGCTTGCTTATGTTGCTGCTTCACGTGATGGAAAAGAGGAAATAAGTTCTGGTAGTGTATATGTTTTTAATTAAAATTTCCTTCTACTCTGCTATCTGAATCTAGGTTATATATTTATATTTATACATAAATTATTATTATTAAATCATATTATTAATACTCATTTCAGGAACATTTATAAAAATTTCTTATCTTAGTTATCACATTGTTTCAATCAGGTTTTACAAAATATCCTTGGTACTTTACTAAGAAAATTCAGTCGTTGGTTATTTAAAGGGAACTATTAAGAGATCTATAGTTGTTTGGTTGTCTCTTCATTTTTATAAATTAATAATAAATATGTAGGATAATAAGTAAGTTTTATTAATTTTTGAAAAGTTATGTGTAATTAATAACAAAGGTATATGTTATAAGTGAAAAAATTTCTAACTTTTTAAACAATGACAATTGTCACTTCTCCTTCTTAATTTACCCTAAAGCTAAATCTAGTTAAATATACTAATATTTATTACAAACACTTGTGTTTTCTTAATTAAATTTATTATTATTAATTTATTATTTATATTTATTATTTATTCTTCTCATTTTCCTATAAAAACCTTTTTTCTGGAGGCAATTGCTGGTTATTTGAGAAATTTTTTTTTAAGTTATAAAATTAAATCTTAGCTTTCACATTTCATGTATATCATTTTTAAACATCTAATTGATTTATATTTTACTTAGAAATCATGAAAATACTTGAAGAATGTGGTTGTGATACATTGATGAAAAAACGAGCCAAAGAAAAGGGATCAAAACCAGGAGCTGTTTGGCATGTTTACAATGCTAGAGATGCTGATAAAATTCGTGATTTCTTGAATAAGGTATTCAGGTGATATCTCTTATAAGAATATTCCTAAATTATGTAAATATATTTTTAACATATTATTTTCTATAGGTGTCAGAAGAACAAGGTGTTAAACTAAATCCACACCATGATCCAATTCATAATCAAGAATGGTACCTAGATGAAAAGTTGAGGACAAGGCTGTTTATGGAATATGGTGTTGAACCATATACCATTGCACAATGTTTCGGAGATGCAATATTCATTCCCGCTGGATCTCCACATCAGGTAAGTTGTATTAGTTGTGGTGAATGTTCTTGACATTTTTTTGTATAAATGCTATATAATTTTAAAAACTATTTTTTTTAAATATGTTCCACTGAATTTAAATATATATTATTTTGTAAAAAATTAACATTTTTAGACACATTCCAAAATCATTATTAAATGCTGACAAATTTCAAAATGTTTTATTGTTTAATTCAAAAACAGGCTTTATACTAAACAAAATACATATCCAAAGAATATGTAATTCAAAGACAAAAAATATCTAAGTGAGTAAGAACACAAATTAAAATTGCTACACAGAGACACCTTGATTCAGTGTAGAACCATAGGATAAGTAGATTGTTATTTGGAGTCCATAGGGATCACCCTGTACCTCCGAAGAATTTAAGTTATCATAAAATTATAATATTCCAAAATTAAGTTTACTGAGAAAAAATTACATTAAATGAGCACATGCTCGTGTATAAAATAAGGAGAGAAATTACTGTTAGTGTTTATAAAAAATTTTAAAAATTTTTTAAAAATGTAAAAATAGTTAATTTAAATATTTATTTATAATAAATAATTGGAGTAATTTTAAGAATTTATACCAATGCAATGCCATTCCTGAAGATTAGAAAGGAAAGAGAGGGCAGAGTCTATCACACAAGTCAAGAGCGGTTGAGATGCGAGGCGAACGTAAACACGGTACTCGAAGGTCGGCGGAAGAACGTAAACAGTGATGATGGTGCATACTAATGAGGTGAATTTAGAAATTACTCGGAAAGAAAAATGTTACGAAAAATATTAAAAATTTATCCTGGATCGATATGGATGCGTTTCGCGATGGGAAAGGAATTAAAATCTTGATTGAATATAGAACGTGGTCGTTTTTTAGCGGAAGTGGAATTGCGATTATAGTCCGGAAGATTTACTAGAAGCGGATTGTTAGTGAGTGGAATTTTAAGAATCATATTTTCGGATAATTTTTTGGCGTAATTTAGAAACGGTTCGAGATTTAATTCATTATGTATCCTATGTCTATTGTAATGGAGTGGCGCGTTAGTGATCGTTAAGAGAAATTGATTTTGAAATGCTTGGAATTTTTTGAGCGAATTAATGGCGGAGTTTATCCAAACTGGCGCGGCGTATAATAATATCGGTCTTATGAGTGAAATATATATGGTGAGTTTACCTCCGATCGAAAGTTTACTTTTCTTGTTTATGAGTGGAGTGATTACGCGTTTAGCTTTAATCGCTTTCCCCATGGAGTAATTTAAATGCTTGCTATAGTTTAGCTTCCTATCTAGAATAACCCCCAGGTACTTGTATTCGTAAACAAAAGGCACTTGTTCATTAAAGATTTGGAATTGGTACATATTGACAGTACTTCTTCTTCGGTGGAAAATTAGTGCAGCACATTTGCTTGGATTGACTTTGACTTTCCAGAGGCATAGCCATCTTTCAAGTTTTTCTATAAAGTTTTGTAGTCTGAAATAAACAGTGAATGCATGTGTGTGTTGGGTGATTATTGCCGTGTCGTCCGCGTACATGGCCGTATGTATGTCGGTGTCTCTTGGAAAATCGTTAACGTAAATATTAAATAATAGCGGTGATAAAATTGACCCTTGGGGTAGTCCGCTTTTAATTTTACGACTGGTAGAAATTGTGTTGTCTAACTTTACTTGGAATGTACGGTTTTCGAGAAAAGATTTAATAATAAGTGTCAGCGGTAGCGGGAAGTTAAGTTTTTTAAGTTTGAAAATTAAACCGGTGTGCCATATCTTGTCAAACGCTTTCGCGATGTCAAGAAATAAAACACCAGTTAATTTTCGTGTGCTGTATCCGTGGTAAATGAGTTCAGTTACTCTGAGCAGTTGATGTGTAGTGCTTAAATTTTTACGGAAACCAAACTGCTCCGGCATTAAAATGTTACTGCTGTCGCAGAAATTGTTAATTCTGTTTAAGATAGCGTATTCGTAAATTTTACTGAAGTTACTGAGAACCGAGATTGGTCTGTAGTTACTTGGCAGCGATGGGTTTGTGTCTGGTTTGTGAATAGGTGTAATTATTGCTGTTTTCCATGCGTCTGGGAAATAGGAGAGATTTAACAAGTCATTTAAAATTATTATAAGCCACCAGATAAATTTAATTGGTAGGTGTCTGATCATATTATTATTTACTTTGTCATGCCCAGTTGCTTTCTGTGGGTCTAGTGAGTTAATAAATTCTATAATTTCCTGGGCGGTGATGTGATAATTAAAGTTAACGTGAGGTGTGTTGACGTAATTGTTTGTTTCAGAAGCAATTAAATTGTTTGTGAAATCGTGGCTCATGTTAGGATTTTGCTCAAATTGGAGCTTCCAACAGTCGGCAATTGCTTCGGCTTTATCAGCCGGGGAAATTGCTATGTTGTCAGCGTCCTTTTCAAGCGGTGGAATTGTTGTGTGATGCGTGCGCATGGATTTAATTTTCTTCCAGTACTTAGTGTTGTTATCTGAAAGAGCGTCTGTGTAATGTTCCCATTTAGAATTATTGTGATTCTGTATGAGTGTTTTGATTTCATTATTAAGCTTCTTAACATGGGATTTAAGTGATGGGTCCTTCGTAGACTGCCAAGTTCTACGTGTTTTGTTCCTGATTTTAATTTTATTCCTAATCTCGGGTGTGAGTTTATGACTAAATTTTAATTTGTTCTGTGTCGATGCTTTATTAAACGCGTTAATCATCGCGGTGGTAAAATTATTAATGGCCATGTCCGCCTTTTCTTTAGTGTCTATGTCTAGTGTTGGAGGAGGTTGATGATAGTCTGCAGTGGTATCTCCATCAATGGTCATTTTGACATATAATAATCATGGCAAAAGAATCACTGACAGTTAACCAAAGTAAGGGCAAGATTCTCAGATTAATTGTAGTCCCTGACACTGTAGCGGTAGCAAATTAATTCCTTCCTATGTACAACAATGCCAAGCTACACTGTGTTGGGCCAGTGGCTGACTGAAATCACAGTGTGAATGCTGCTTCATCGCTACACTCTGTTCAAAGGGTTACTGGTACCAGAATTTGGATTGTATTTGAAACTGACTCCAGCATTTAGATTATTGTTTTCCCAAACATATTTATATTTTCCCTAATTGGTAAACAATGGTAACAATTCAAGAGCATCTAATTTGAGGAGGAGAAAAATGAACCGCTGTAAGTCCTGCATTAGTTTTACAACCTGAGAATAGACAACTGATAATCAGAAGAGAATGTGATGCTGCATTCATGCATGAAGGCTTTTGATTTAGGGGAAGTAGAATGATGGTGTGAGCTAATATCTATCAGTGGCTCTACTGACCTGTACATCACTACTTGTTCTGTGCTATTCCTTGATAATCATTGACATGTTTAATGGGCATCAAATCTGTAGACAAGCTATAAAAACATTAAGACCTGGCTGATATTGAAGATTTATTGAACATACTTGCTAAATATAGATTCTGCATTATCTTATTAAAAACTGGTTAATAGCAAGTGCTTATATATATATATCAGCTATAAACCTCTCACACTATAATATCATTTATAGAAATTGTGTTTCTCTCATATTTTTATCACTATTAACTTAAGTTGATTGACTCAAAAAATTATCGTAATTATCTAACAGATATACTTGATATGCACACACACAAACGATTGATAAAAACGATTAATTCATTTTGATTTATACATTTTATTTAATATTTTCAGTTACTGCATCTTTTATTATAGTTTGACCACAAATTGTATGGAAAATTACAACTGACCAAGTCTGCCAGATTCAAACAGGATGAATTAATTGAAGTGAAAGATAATATTAGAGATGTTTTGAGACAATTAAAATTATTTTAAATTGCATAGTAGCAAAGAAAAAATTAGATGAAAAAATTCCACAAAAACAAATGTTTCTTTCAAAGCTGCTTTGTGCCATGTATGTCTTAGTTTTAATTTGCACTTTTCTACTTTTAAAATGGATATTTTTCTTTCCATAAAATTGGTGGTCAAACTATAATTTTTTTTAAAGAAAACTATGATATAATACATCATCCTTTGTGAAACAGGAATATAAATAATAAGTATAATTGTCAAATATTGTATATACAGCCAATACCAAATATTTTACATACAGAAAAATAGCATAACAAAATATAGTAATGTGATATAACAATCACATAAATTAGGTTTTCCTGAATGTAACTTCTACTTATTTCTTAGTTTTGTTATACAAGTGTTTAAAAAATTTAATATTTACCATTTTAAGTCAATCAAGTTCTCTAACAGTCTATAAAAACGATAAATGCAGATGTATGTTAATATTTGGCGAGAAAATGTGTTATAAGTTAAAAATTGCAAACATATAGTCGGTTATAATTATTGTGAATTTTATCTTATTTTGTATATAGTTATTAAAATTTAACTTATCTACACATATTTATTCTATTAAAATTGTTTGTTTTCTAAATTTTGTTATCCAAAAATTTTTTTGCAGGTTATAAATTTATATAGCTGTGTAAAGGTGTCAGAAGATTTTGTGTCACCAGAAAGTGTTGGGCACAGTTTTTTCCTTACCCAAGAAATACGAAATTTGTCAGATTCTGTAATTAATAGTGAAGATAGGCTACAAGTAAATAAAATTTTATAATTATTTATGTAATACCATGGATTTTAAAAATATTTCACTTGTGTTCAATGTTTTTAAGTGAAGATTACAAAGTTATCACATTGAATTATATTTTTTTCTGAAAATATGTTAGTTCAATTTTATGATAATAGCTTAATTCATTTTTAACTTTTGTATAATTAAAGTAGTCATAAATTTGTTCTTTGAATATATGAGAGCATTTTATTTAATTTTTATCATATTATTTTAATGGTTTGTGTAATATTTTCTACTACTATATAATTTTTCTGTATTTTATCGAATATTTATTATATGTCATAAATTAAATGCAAAAAAAAAATTCACTATGTTCTGCGAAATATAATTTCCGTTAAAAATAACACTTTTAAGAAGAAATTTTTTTTTCTTTCAATATTTCTTAATATATTTCAAACAAAGAAAATGCATCATTGTTCGGTTTTAGTTAACATTCTTTATTTCAACAAGTTTGGTTGATAAAAAAAAAATTTAGTAAAATTGACAAATAAGAAAAAAAAAGTGTATTATAATCTTTTAGCAATTAGAGCAATCTCATTTGCAAAATATTCATTTTAACAATTATCTATAATTTAAACAAAAGCAGAAAAAAATCCCAAGCAATAAATAAATAATTAGTAACAATCAAGCAATAGAAATGTTCCAGTAGAGTGCTTTAAGTTTTAAATATACTCAAGTTACTTGGAGTAATAGTGCAGCTGCAAGTATAAGACTTATGTTAAGTTTAACTTCAGTTAAATTCTTTAACTCTGGGTGATACTCTTAATAACTTTTCCCTGTCAAAGAGTTCAGTTTTTAAACAGGTGTTACAATCAATTACTAATATTAAATCCTTACTATTCAAAGAGTTGAATAGGCTGGCATTAAACTCCACCCAGTGCTGAATTTGTAAAGCACTGTTAAAAAATTATTTTAATCATATGCAAAAAAGAAAAAAGTCCATTTCCTATCCAAAGAGTTGAAAAATAAAGGTAACTGAAATCTTACCACTGCTAAAAGTAACTGTTATCGAATCGTCAAGGATGAAATTTGTAGTAAAAAAAGGCAAAGTTTATTGATGATGTACAATTATAAGGAATTATTTTATTCATTAAAGTAGCAGGTTGTTCAAGGCGGTGGTGTAAAATCCTGGCGGATGGAAGTCTGTGAATTCCAGTTTTACAGCATTGTCGGAACTAAATTGTTTTCCTATCAAAATTGTAGAAGGAGTGGTAGTTATTGAGGGTTAGGTCTAGTGAGTATGGAGGAGGAGGATGAAATTCAAACTCCAATTCTCGTAGTTTTTCCCCAGTCATTTGTGCAGTATGTGGTCTAATGCTATCATGCAATAAAATATGCATCATCTATTGACCAATCTAGACTGCTTAAATTTTTGCATCATTTCGTCCAATTGGCTGCAGTATATTTTTGCTGTCATCGTTGAGTCAGGTTTCCCGAAATCATATTGGATCACACCTGTGTTAGAACACCAAACACTCATCATCAGCTTCTTTTGATGAATATCATGCTTTGGAATGTGTTTTGTTGATTCGTCTTCATTGTACTGAACATTTGCGATTGCCGTATTAGATCCATTTCTCATCACAAGTGACAATTCAATTAAAAAAAAAATGGATTATATTTGGGACAAGAAAGCAACATCAAGCAAACTTCCAAAGGCTTTTGTTTGTTTTTCATTCAGTTCATGCAGAACCAACTTTTTCACTTTACCGATTTAATCTAAATGAGTTAATATTGTGTGTTTGCTAACAACAAATTTCAACGATAATTCATAGGCACTCTGAGATGGGTCAGACTAAACTGGACCTTTAGTTCGCCATTATTGACCTTTGATTCTGGGTGACTGAGTGGCTCATTTGTGAGGTCAAAGAAATTTGGTGAACCAATTTAATACTGTCTGCTGCTTAGTAACACTAAGCCAAATACACTATTAATGTTTCGTGCAGTCTGCAATATCATGGTTCTACATAGGAACTATTATATTTATTAAATTAATATAGCATAATTTATTTATTCATTATATATTATATTTATTCGCACTATTATATTTTATAATAGTGCGAATTTCCAACCATTCTATTTTTAACTAAATTAATTTTTAAAAAAAACACATCTCGCCTGTTTAAAGAAATCATTGGATTAATATTTTACCATTGTTTTTTTTATGTTGTTGTTAAAAAGTTACAATGTCAAATTTGCAATATTATTAACAAATTTCATCCTTGCCAATCCAATATGTTTTTTTTTTTTTTTTGTCAACTGGAGTTGACCACTAATTCTCATTAATGTAGATAAATTAACAGTTACATTAATATTTGCACAAGCCTACATTATAAATAGGCATTTTGTATGAATAATCTATGGCATATTTTAATTAGCTTTCCTATCTGCTTTATATTTAGAAGGAAAAAAAAATCTTTGGAAAACATATATAATTTCTGAATATTAGTTTTTTTTCACTTAATATCAATTTTAATCTTTAACTATTATTTATGAATCTCATTTTCATTTATATGGTCTTCAAAATATCTTTTTTTTCTCAAGTTAAAGAATGGAACACTAATGTAATTATTTTATGATTAAATAATTTGTTTTTAAATTACGATATATATTTTCCAGATAAAGAATATAATTTACCATGCTGCAAAGGATGCTCTGGCTTTGTTACAGTCTCATGATCCTGAAGACCCAGAAACATGAACTGTGATATATAAATCTTGGAATTAAAAACAAATTCTTCCAATTTCAAAGAATATATTAAAATTTTTCCTAAATGTGTTGGTTTATACAATGAGTGATCAAACCTATTTATGGAAGTGATAGATGAAACTGTCTACAGATTACCATACCATAAAGTTCCTTCTTATCAGCATTGCTTCAATAGGAGCTTCTAACACTCTGAACTGTTTTGGTAATTTGAATGTTGAGTGTTATCAAAGAAAATTCAAGGTCATCTAACCTTGCTCAACCCTCCAATTTCAGCACCAAATCATTGAGCATTTTTTAAATGTAAAATAATATTGTGTGTTAAATTATTGAATATTACATTTAAACAATGAAAATTGGGCTGAAAATGTTCTGAATTCTATTTGTGATGCTAGGAGGGTTGTTAACTGTCTCATTATTTTGCTTATCTCAAGATCTGCCATTGTTGAAATATCTTGGATTATTTTGAGACATTCTTGTTATAACTATCTGAAAATTTTCAACATGAGCAATGTTTTAAAAAAGCAAGTATTTTCTACATATTGCACAGAACTTGGGCGTGTGCTCAGATACATAATACCAAATTTCCTTCATAAATATTTGGAAACCTTTTTTTTTTAAGTGATGTAAAAGTTATTGATCTTATCTTCATTGGTTACACAAATATATGAAGTTACCAAGAAGTTACGTTAGCTTGATTTGATAAAATTTAATTTTGTTGATATTGAACATTTTTGCTAGACTTTTTAAATTAGTATATAGAATGTGCATGTTGATCAAAAGGTGCTTGTTGCTAATACATAGTTTTCTTCTAAAGAAAAAAATTGTTAAATACTGTGTGAGAAACATTGATTTTTCAGTTCGTGTAAGTTTATTTATTGTTAAATTATATTGGGAGCAAGTGTTCATTATGTGCAATTATTTAATATTATGCTCCTAATGGACTGATGATTTATGTTAATGCAGCTGAGTTTCTTGTATTTGATTTTCCAGCTACAGTTTGATTTACATTTCTTAATGCATTTTATGCGAGAAAAATTTTTCATTGCATCATTTTAGTTCATTATGTATATATTTTATAGCAATATTTTTATATTGAAAAAATGTTTTCTGTACAAATATGTGTCATTTTGTTGTTTAAGTTCATTATATATATCTAGTATTGCTGATTCATATTAAAGTGCTGATGTTGATATATTGAATTATGCATTTCTTTCACATAACTAGTATATGAAAGTGACATTTTTAATAACAACAATTTTTTTTTAACATACAGAGTAGATTACTAGCATAAAAAATCAACTACATGATAAACTCTTTACAATACAAAAATTATTCTTGCTGACATTAATTATATGCAATAAATTTAATTGAAATTAATTTATTATGTCTTTGACATTTGCTCTTTTGCTTTCTTCTCTGCTTCTTGCTGCATAGTTTCTAACTTCTGTAGGGTAACAGATTTAAGTGGTATGAGCTTAGGTTTACTTAAAATAAAAGATTGGAATTCTTGTTGGAAAAGTAAACCAGTTGAAGGTAATATTTCTTTCAAATACTCATTCTTATCAGCCATCATAGATCTATAGAGAGGAAAAGCTAATTATTAAAATGAAATTTTAAGTGCATGATATATTGTATAGCAAAATATTAAGTGATGGCCATATGTAGTGTAGCTCGATATACAATCAGAATGGCATGAAATTTAGCTGTGAGGTTTCTGTGAATAGGTCAACAAGTTGCTGCATAATTTCCTTTTCCAACATGTATAGTTTAAATTTCATTAATTCATTACTACTTTAATATTATCAATAAAAAGTTCATGTTTAATGCATCCACCTTTCTTCTGAACCAATAACAGTCTACATTGAAACTGTAAAACCTTTTCTGTAGTTGAACATGTGTTTAACAGAATGTTCATCATAACCTGTGTTAATTGTTGTGTAAAATGACAATTCCAGACTTTGGACCATATTTCACTACACAGGATGATGGATACATTTAAAGACATCAAAATCCAGTTCAGTTTTGTCACTATAATTTATTGGTGCATCCATTATAAGTCTTAACACATTCAACATTTCTTCCTATTGGTACCATTTGGAAATCTTTTTGCACCCTTATCAAATTTTATGCTATTCTGGTTGTGCATGAGCTACAGATGATTGAGTAATGCAAGTTAAATAATATTTGCATGACATTTATCAGTGAAAAAGTTTAATCCAATTAAAAAATTCTATTTACTCACTATATGTATCAAAGTTCAATATTTTGCATAACGATAAAAATTTTCTCGCAGGGTAAAAGTAAACTGAAAGAATTGGAACCAGGTGTCGGAAGTTAACTCAAAAAAGGAGGGTATTAAAATTATGGTAGACATTTTAACTGACTCAATCTTCTATTAGAAAGTAAAACAGTGGTAAAAAAATAGCTATGATGAAATTTTTTTGCATAATTACAAATATGAACAGATATCACAATATCATGTACTGATTATTTAGATATTTATTTGAGGTCAGACCAACTTGCAATACATCTGCCATGAATAGAATACTGCTTATCATGGCAGAAATATCATTGAAGTTATGCTGAGATAATAAACACTTTAAGTCAAAAATATTACCAAGCAGTTAATTATTCATATATTTGAGGTGTTGGAAATTGCATTTTGCAAAGTGAAGGACTATTAATAAGACATAATAAATTTTATTTGGATGCACAAATCTGTATATTTGCTAAATCTAAATGTAATATAGTATACATGGCAGGCTTTATTAAACAATTTTCCTCTGAGTAACAGATGGGAACTAATTTTTGTGCTAAAACAGAACTAGTACACTTATTCCAAGTCTTAACTGAAGTATGTGTAATTAATGCTAATATGCCATATTACTATTGTTCAAGCATTTAATATTTATGTTTAACTGTATGCAGAAAAGCAATGAATTTTATTTATTGCTTAATATCTTCTAAAGTTAAGACAAGACAAAAAAAAGTTTATATTTTAGATATTAACCTTGCTCTAAAAATACATCCAATCCTTTATTTCTTAAAGTTTAAATAGTGTGGTTTATAAACAAAGAACTAGACCCTAGATTTATTTTTAGAGTTTAAATTCAGAGAAGTTGGAAGTAGGGGATTTATTCAATAACTAATTGCTGCCGTTTTCAGCAGATTTCAGATTGGTGCACATTTATAAAAAAAATTTAGTTATGTTATTCCATAAGGCTAATCATTCCTTCTGAAAGGACTTTCAAGCAAGATCACAACACATTGTATAGGAGATAACACTATCTGTTTTACAAATGTTTCTCATTCTTCAATGCAACTTGTCCCTCAACAAGAAATAAAACTCGGGATTGACTCGCCAGTTAGTTAAATATGCTATCTCTATGCCATGATGCTGTTTTTTTTTATTTTATGGATCATACTGTAAGCATGAAAGATGGAAAAAAAAATTGTCAAAAAGGCTAATCTAGGAAAAATCCCAATACTTTTTTTAAATATCTTTTATTTATTGCTAATAAACTATCAATATTAAATATAACAAAATAGTTGTAAAGCAACAATGATTATATACAAGGTATCAATGTACATCTGTTGATTCTCAAAACAGATCACTCAGAATTACCTACTTCATATAGTGACTAGTTTTGAATAGAAAGGAAATGTGGTTACTTTTAAAAGTTTCCTGCATAATTTATACCTATCAACCTATGTTTTGGGAATTGCAGAGGATGTTAGGCCATAATATTACATAATTAAAAGTGTAAACTAATCAAGATAATAAAATACAAAATTTTAAACAATTTTGTTTTAAGTAATTATTAATATATACTGCTTTTATATCAAGAGCACTTAGACACAACTTGAATTTCAAAAGCTTAGAAGAAACAATTACATCCTTATTATAAATGTAAAATTACAAAACTTCCTTAAATTAATTATAAATTAAAGAAAGTATATTTTTTCTTGTATAAATGCATTTAAAATTTTTGGTTAAATATTTTTAAATATTATTTTCACAGAAACTTAGGTTTCTTTATATTTTAACTTGCTTAAAAGACGCAACAGAATTTGGCTAGTTCTGCTTATTTCAGAATTTATACACATTGAAATTCATGGGGACCAAAGGCAATATCTCATCTCAAGGTCAATTTTTGCCAATAAAATAGCTAAATTGTGTGGAATGATAAACACCCGGTTTAAGAGCACAATTAATTACTTGTTAGGGGCACTCGTCTGATATATGCAGCGAAATAATTTTTGAAAGAAAAAGGTTTAATAGTTATTGTAGAATTTGTTCATCTTTTCTTTTGATAATATATAATTTCATATTTTAATAGTTAAAATTATTCTTGTAATTAAAAACCCTTCAAAATGGCCTTTCTTCCCTATGATGTTACTCATTTTTAATCCATCCGATTTGGCCACTTGCAAATTTTCCACACAATTAGTAGTCAGACTAAAACTCTTAAATTCTTTCAATCCTTAATAAAGCTGAAGGTAAAAGTACAAATATCGAAAGTTCAGCAAAATTTACAAGAGTTGGGCTGCTACAGTAATGCAATTTGACTATATACAGTAAGTAATATGCGTATATTTGATAGTTGTTTTTCCTTAAATAAGTTAATTTTAAAAACTTCATACTCACAATGACTAAATATTAACATGGCAAGTTTAGTTTTTATCATACATGAATTTTGAACAGGAAGATTTTTTTAAAAAAAATAATATCTACTTTGTTTGATCTTTTAACACACTATGCTTTGTTCTGAAAAGTTCATACAATAGAGATAATTAAATTGCACAAAGAAATTTGAATTCATTCATAATGCCACAAAATATTTTATAAGATATCTGATTCTCTTGGGAGTGAATGAATTACATATGTAAATCTACAAAAGTATTAAAATTGCTAGAATGAAACAGAACCATATTTGTAATAATTACGATTGAAACACTATTGTACATCCTTGTATTATTACTTGAGTGAAAATGATAAAATATTTAACATATTTTATTCAGTCGAAACTTATTTTTACAATGAAATAATATATCCAATAAATCAGGTTTGAATATATCATCTGTAAAGAAATAATTTAATATAAGTAATCTTAGAAAAAATAATGAATGAATAATTTATTAGGGCGATTCTTGTTTTACAAATTTTTTTTTGATATTGTTATTTTCTACCAGCACAAAAAAAAAAAAAAAAAAATTCATGTGGTGGATATAATGTGTTAGTTAAAAGTTTAGGATTAATTAATTAGGTTTAAACCTGGATATCTGAAATATTCAGCAGCAAATCTTGACTTATACTTGGAGTATGTCAGAGAGGATAATGGTTTACCTACTCCTTGAAACCAACTTAAATAAAAAAAGAATTACAGTGCTTGATCCCAATAAATGGAATGCGAGAATGGGTATAGTTTATTACATATTAAATAGAAAAAGTAGTTCAAAGAGAAAAATAATTATGTATAGTATTATTTAGCTTTTGATTTTAATATTATTTTAATTTTATGAATTTTTAACATTACCAGGGTGGCGACAGAAGTGGGAAATTTTATTGCTCTGAAAAAATCAGGGTAATTCGTAAAAAATATGTAAAAATCAGAGAAACCAGTAAAAACGTATGTATTTATTCAATTAAAATTCAATCTAATGAATTTTTATTATGTATTTTAAGTGTATTAAACCTAAATTATTTGATCAAGTACCCTTTAGCATCTGTATTAAATGCATTAATCTGAATTAATTGAACATTGAATCGTTATTTGTATGTTTAATTACTAAAAAGTTTAATTACTAATTCTGATCTTAAATTAGGCTTCCATTATATGTGTATGTAGAGAGAGGAAAAAAAAAGCTAATTTCAATGGTACGCTATTGCCTTTAAAAAACACATTTAGGGAGAATTGCCATTTTGTTATGTTTTGCTATCCGCGAGTTCTGTTTTAAAAATAAGAAGAAAATTGTAAAAATAAATCATGTAAATCCCTGTTAATAATCTTAATAAAAGTAGTTTAAAAGAGATAATTGATCTGTATTTATTTTAGTAAGAATGGTTATCTTGTAATAATTCAGGGATTTACTGGTGTGTCCCCCTAAGTTTGTAGAAGAATTAGAATTTAAAAATTTGTTAATTATTAGTAATTAAAATATCCTTTTTTAAATTTATCAAGTGTGTAAATGTAGAAAATCACTGGGGATTTACAATGGTATTCCGTAAGTTTATGAGGTTACAACTTAAAAATTATTAAAAAATAACAAAATTCTTTGAGCTGAACCTTTAAAATATCAGCATCTGCAGACCAAATACTGGCAATTAATTAAAATTTAAAATTCTTGAGGTAGCTCAAAAATAGAATTTATGAGTTGTGGAAAATGTCGCAAGCTTCAAACCTTTGCAAAAGAAGTTTTAAAATTTTTTAGTTCACTTAAAGCAATTCACCAAGTATTTTTATTAGTATTTTAATAATAGATATTTCAATTTTGAAAGTAATAATTTATTACTTGTGATTGTTTTTGAGTGTAATAAGCAAGTAATAGTTATTTATTATTTGAGTTATTATCTATAAATATCTTATATCTAGCTTTATTTGTAATAATAAATTTAAAAATAAAGCAATTTACAATCATTTAAAAAAATCACAAGTTTTTAAATAGGTCAATTAATTTCATATGATTTGTTAAAGAAAAAAGATTTGAAGTAATATTTTGTCAGTTTTTTCTCTAAAATATATATACACTTAATTATACTATTTATATATTAATATAAATAGTATAAATGTAATATAATTGTTTAATTGATTTTTTAACAATGTTCATTCTATTTTTTTAAACTAAATTTCATAAAAATATATTCTTGTTTTCATGTTAAATAACTGGTAAAAATGTTTTTAATAGCATATTTTGTGCACATGCAGTGGAGAAAGCCAGGAACTAATATAATTAGTAGCCATAAATCAGGGAAATGTTGGTAGGTTTAGTCAGGGAAACTTTTTTTCACAGTTTCTGTAGCCACCCTGATTCCAATTTAAAAAATTAAGCATCTTAATTTTTCATAACAAACATTCATACATCAAAAAGATCTTTAAAATATTATTAGGGATAAAAACGAATTATTTCTAATAAAACAAATATTTCAAAAGGATTTCTTTAAAACCTTATTTCAAATGAACATATTATTAATTACAAACTTCATAACCTCTTAAATGTAATTAATAATTTGTTCATTTGAAATAATCCTATAAAAATAATTAGTACTTTTGACATAATTTACTTAAAGTAAAAATAAACATGGTACAAACAAAAATACAAAATGGAAGACTATTGTACATACTTAAAATTCACAACAATATAGGATTATATATCATTCAGTTTTTTTCAATCGGAAAAGGAAATAAGAACTTTCGTACAGCCTTGTACGAAAGATCTTTTTTCCAGTTCCATCAATTTAGAAAAATTTACTTAACTCATAACTTTTGAAAACCTAGTAAAAGAAACATTTATTATTCCTTTATTTTATATGTATGCACTTGTACAGATAAGAAGAATTCTAAATTCAAATGAAAATCAAATATCACATATTATTTATAAAAAAAAATAAGAAAATCCAAAATTAAAGTTAATACAGCACAGGAAAAAATAGGAATTCTGCACTTACATAGTTTCGCTTTGCTCCTTCCTCAGAATTCAGATTTTATTGACTCCTACTTGAATACTTTATACCTCCTAAAGATTTTTCCTTATTTTAATTAATTTTTTTGTCACTAACAAAACTAATACCAATAATTCTGTGAGTACTTTTCTTATCAATAATTTTGTTTCTTCTTTTCAAATCATAGTTATTTCTTCTATTATAATTATAATTTTAATACTATTTAACTGAAGATCAGTGGATTAAATTCCATGAATTTTTAAAATGTTTTGTCTTTGAAAATGAATGTAAAGGTAAAAAAATAGCTTATCAAAACAGAACTTCTAAAGTTGACAAAATCATGTCTGCAATATAGAATTTTAAACAACAATTAATCAAAATGTATTTTAGATTATTAAAAAATAACTAAGCTTAAAATGTATAAATATTACTTCTAACTGAACATCATATAAAAGTTTACCATATATTGCCATTTATATAAGCACAAAATTTGTAAAATATTTTCTAAAGCTAAACTATGATGGTTGGTTTATACATGGATTAGCTATATCAAAAAAAGGTTAAGTACTTTTTCGTTATCCAAGGGCAAACTATACATCTCCAAATATAATTAAATATAGCAACTTTAAGGTTTTTTAAGTTTATGAAAAAAAATTGCATCTTAAATTAAATTATTTGTTTTATGAAAATTAATTGTTTTATCTTTTCGTTATTGATTATATTGCTGGCTTGTTGCATCGTCACCAGAAAGAAAAATCTGATGTTGGTAAAATTTGCACATGGCTAATGGAAAAGTACCAAAACATATATCAAAAATGATAATTGAATATCATAAATAATTAGCACATAAAAATAACAATGGAAAAGGAAAATTACTTTATTTAACTCAACTTAAATATAAAAAAAAAGAGTTTTAAACACACATTTCATTTAACTTAAAATTTTTTTCCTTATCTTAAAAATTTTGCTGTTTTGAACACTCAAAATTTTTTGAATGCTGCATATTTGCAAAAAAATAATTATTGAATTGAAATTTTTTTACCTAAAAATTGAATTTTCTCAAAATAATCTAAATGTTTTAGAAATTTATTATATTTTTACTAATTACATTTTCTAGATAATTATAGTCCACTTTGCTTATATGTAGATTAATAATTTTATTTTAAATATATAATTCATGGAATTACATATTCTTGTACCATACACTTTTTTAATACAGTTTTGGTCAAAGTATGATAATATTAGGAACACTTTAAATTTTAAACACTTTTAGCAAATTTTAGCAAACAAATTTTAAACACTTTAATATTAGGAACACTTTAAACACTTTTTTAAACAGTCTTAATAAAAATTAATTTTTGCTACCATCTGCAGGAAAAGGTATATCTCCAGAAATTAGTTTCGTATTATCCATTAAGTAAAAAATATATATTATGCTCAATTTTAGAAGCTTTGTAATCTAATTAATTCGTCACTTCTCTGAATTATCAAAATTGTACCTTACCTTTTAAGATATTATTGTAAGATATTTCCCCCCTAAATTCAGAATAATGTTTACGAATTATTCAAAGAGTTCATTAAAGATCTTAAATACTTTTATAAAATCCTATTTCTTAATTAAAAATAATTTATCTCATTTACATTCAACTAGAAAGAAAACTTATTTACCTCAAAATAACTAGAAAGAGCAAAAAAGTAATAGCAATACAACCAATATTAAACTGGGACCAATTAATATAATACACGAACTATAACACAAAATAAAAAAATCATTTACTTTTAATAATAATGTTTTGATTTATAATATTTATTTAAAATTTAATAATATGATCAACACTGTATCATTTATGGAAGTCAAATTCTATAATGTAACAATAAATTGCAACCAGTAATCGCCGTTACCTTGGTAACAACTTAAAAAAAGTAAAACAAAAGATGTTGCCAAATATTTTTTGATAAATGAAATTTTGTAAAATTTAATTTATTTATTGGCATATTAATAAAAGATGTAACTCCAATAGTCTTAAAGGAAAAATTAATGAAATACAAAATTTTATATTTGAAAATAAACCTCCTGTAATTGCTCTCCAAGAAACACATCTTCGGCCAGGCGATTCCTTCAAAATTCCAAATTATATCATATATCGCTCCGGTCGTCTTACCCACAGAGGAGGAGGTACGGCTATTTGCATTCATAAAAATTTTAATCATCATCAAATTCATTTTACTACAACCAGCTTTGAAAACTCTGCTATCGTTATTCATCTCAAGAATAAGCTAAAAATTACTGTTACTAGCATTTATCGCCCTCCAATTGGTAGATTCCTCACACAAGAACTTGATACAATAGCGAACTCCAATCAACAAGTACTTCTACTTGGTGATTTCAATTACAAGCATCCTGCGTGGAATAATGGACGCAGCAACATAAATGGTTCTATTCTCTTCGAATGGACAAATCTTAATCCATTCAATGTTATTGCTCCTAATGATCCCACATATTTCTGCCTTCACAATCCCTGCAATAGTACTCTTGACATCGCACTTCTTAAAAAGTTAAACGCCGGGCCTGCTTCTTCTATCAAAGACCTTTCCAGTGATCATAACCCTGTGCTAGTTGAAGTTTCTCATAATTCCTTTACGCCCTTCCTCAATAGCATAATCACAACCACCAATTGGAATATTTTTACTAAAATTCTCTCTCAAAGCATTCCTGGTAATCCAGTCATCTCCAATATTCAAGATATTGACAAAATAATTGATAAATTCAACTATGCTGTTACTTCTGCTATCAACCTTGTTAGCAAATCTAAAGAAGTCAGTACACCACACCAAAAACTTCCTACTGAAATTACCTCTAAAATTGCAGAAAAAAACAGAATTCGAAAATTCTGGCAAGATACCAGGTTTCCTCCGTTCAAGCAATCCCTCAACAAGCTTCAAAAAGAAATAAAGCAAATGACACACAAACTAAAAAATGACAGATGGAATGAATTTTTATTAGGCCTAAATCGAAAAAATAATTCTCTCTTCAACATTAACAAACATTTTACCAAAAAATATTCCAAAATTCCTCCACTGGTTGGATCCTCAGGTCTTATATTCTCATCTTCTGATAGAGCGAACTCTTTTGCTGAAAACCTTGAACTCACCTGTCAAGAAAACACTGAACTTTGCGATTACTCACAAATTGAGCATGCTGAAAATTCAGTAACTTCCTTTCTTGCTGATCATTAAAATTATCATAACAATATTTTTTTTTCTCCATCTGACATAATTAATCTCAACATCTAGAAATCTTCTGGAACTGACAACATTCCAAATAAATCCTTAATGTGTCTCCCTCTTAATGCCATTACTCGTCTTGCAAAAATCTACAACGGCTGTACTAAATATCACTACTTCCCTTCTATCTGGAAAAAAGCGAATATCATCATATTCCCTAAAACTGTCCAAGATAAGAAATTTCCTCAAAATTATCGGCCTATCAGTCTCCTTAGCTGTGTAAGAAAACTTTACGAAAAACTCTTAGTGAAACATATTACTTCTTTTTGCGATAAAAGTTCCATAATTCCAGCAGAACAATTTGGATTCCGTCAACTTGTCATTAACTTCTACGTGTCACCAATATCATCACTGAAGGATATAACTATAAATTTTTTACAGGAGGTGTCTTTCTAGATGTCAAAAAAGCTTTCGATCGACTGTGGCACGATGGACTGATCTACAAAATGATCAAACTGCAATTTCCAACTTGGATCACACTTATCATTACAAATTATCTTAAAAATAGAACCTTTCAAGTTCGACTTCATAATGAATTCTCCACAATCGGTCGTATTAGTGCTGGTACACCTCAAGGAAGCGTGCTCAGTACTATTCTCTACAATATCTTTACCTACGACTTTCCTCATTGCACTAACATTTCCACTTGCCTATTTGCTGACGATTCTGCTGCTCTTGCCCAAAGTGCTTCTATTCTGTATGTCATCAATACTCTTCAAAATTTTCTGAATATCCTAGAGGATTAGCTGACCAAATGGCGCATAGCAATTAATGTCTCTAAATCTCAAGCCATCATTTTCAGAAAAGGACACGACAGACAACCATATATTAATCTCTCCCTTTTTGATCAACATATTGAATGGGCAACTGATATTAAATATCTCGGCTTAATTATAGACAATAAACTTACATTTCGAGCTCATATTCAAAAAATCAAAGAAAAATGTTGGAAAAAATTTTATCTCTACCACTCATTAATAAATTTTCTAAATTAACTTTGTCAAACAAACTTCTTCTCTACAAACAAGTTCTTAGGCTTATCCTTAGCTATGCAGCCCCAGTCTGGAGTCTAGCTGCACAATCTAACAAGAAATCTGTACAAATTATTCAAAACAAACTTCTTCGCATCATCACTGGTGCACCCTGGTTTGTCCGCAACTCTACAATTCATCAAGATTTAAAAATTGATTCTATTGGCAACTATATTACTAAACTTTCTAGAAATTTCTTCAATACTATTGCTACTCACGAAAACCCTCTCATCAAGTCCCAAACTATATTTATGCAATTGAATGGAAAATACAAGTATCCTTTCTCTACTTCTAAATGGAATCGAAGCCTCAAACCACCATAATTTCCTGCTCACTTAACACTTTTTAGATATTTTACTTCAACGCATATTTACTGATCTTAAATTTCTTCTTACGTTTCCATCACCGATGATTTACATTTTTCTTACTTTCTTCCTCTCAAATCATACGATTACTATTATCTATTTATCATGACTTTTCTTTCCTACTGCCTTCACATGCCATTGAGTAGATGAACGCTTCGCGTTCAGGCTCTCGACATCTTTATTCAACAACGATGAATAAAAGATGTTTAGCATATTTTTTACAGTGTACTGTATAGAGTAAAGGAAACAAAAAGTTCATTTCCGATTTCGGTTCAATAATATGCGATATTTTTTTTTTCTCTTTAGTTTTTTTATTTCAAATGGCAGATTATGAACAGTTACAGCAAAAAAAAGAACAACGGAAAAAAAAAAAAAAAAAAAAAAAAAAAAAACCAGATAATACAACAAAACATGCTGAAACAGAGTTCATTAATCTAACAATAATACCAAGTTGTAGATCTTTTAGCCACTAAAAAGTGTTACCAGGTGCACCACGAGGAGGTAGATCTTCTGCGTTGGTAGATATGTGATAGTAAACCCTGTGATAAAGCTAGAATTACGATAAACTAACTTCTTTGTAGATTTCTCATTTCAGCTGATTTCCCACTAGATACTACACAAGCAAAATTTCCACCAGTCGCAAAAATGACTTCACTCTTTCCTTCCAACGTTCTTACATTAACGTTTAACTTAAACTAATAACTTTTCGAAGTAAAAATCTTAATGATAATAATACAACCAATAAGAAATCAATGTAAAAAGAATATGTGCAGGTTATTTGTAGTCTTGACATTATATTTTTGCTTTCCTTACAAGAAATGAATTATATTTTGCTTTTTTAAAAGTACAGTCCCTCGAATAAATAGATAAGCACTGGAACCGTTTTGAAATTTCACCTAATCTCGATTCGGTTAGGTAGTAAAGGGAATCGAAGCAGCCTTTATGTTTCATCGTAATCCTTGTATCCCGAAATTCCCAGTGCGCTTACATGCACAAACGACTTTTGAGCTCTCCTTGTAGGTGAGTAAAATCAAAAGGAAATTCTCATTCAACAGTAATTTAGATTTTTTTTTCCCCGAAAAACTTTCGGCAAATCATCAGCTCTACAAACTCACAGAAAATGTTGCTGAAGGATTTTCCTGAAAATATGAAACTGCTGCAATTTTTCTTGATGTGGCCAAGGCTTTTCATAGAGTCTGGGTTAATGAATTTATTTACAAATTAATATCATACATTTTATCTCCTTATTTCATTCAAGCAATTCGTAACTATCTCTCAGACAGAAACTTTGTTGTCGCAGTAGGGAATACTGATTCCTCAATTCGTGATATTCATGCTGTTGTGCCCCAGGACTCTATTCTAGGTCATTTCCTCTACAATGTCTTTATCAATGATATTCCACAAAAGAGCCATATCAAAATTAGTTTGTATGCTGATGACACTGCAATCTTAACGAATGGTCGTAAAACTTGCTCCATCCAGATAAATTTGCAAAATTGCATCATTGATTTAGAAAAATGGCTCATTAAGTGGAAGATAAAATTAAATGTAGACAAGACAGCAGCAGCTCTTTTCCTTCACAAAAAAATCCTATTACCATCCAAATATTAAAATCTATAATAATTAGATCACTTGGTCTAAAAACACCTAAGTACTTTTGAATTATTCTTGATATTAAACTTAACTACAGACCGTATATCTATACAATCTTGGAAATAAATCACATAAGCAATATAGAATTCCCTATCCTTTATTCAATACAAACTCTGTTTTACCTCTTAATCTCAAAATACTAATATATGTATCTCCCTTACCTTCGTCCAGTATTAGCTTATGCAAGCTCAGTTTGGGGTTCTGTTGCAGGGTACTAATTTTGAAACTATCCAAAAGCTTGAGAACAAAACTCTTAGAATCTTAAAAAATTCACACGGTGCTTTCGTAATGTTGATATTAGACGCGCTCTTTCGATTCCAAGTTTAATACAATTTGTTCATAAAATTTCTACTAAATTTTATAATTATATGCGAAATATCAATAACCCAGTTTTAAATACCCTACAAAATTACGATTATGACATTTCTTTACTCAAAAATAGCAAAAGACTTCGCACTGTTCTAAATATTTTTAATTAATTCCAAATACTCCGTCCTGAGTTACGATTTTCCCTTTTCGATTAACTTATTAACCCACATGACTCATTAATCATATTATTTATGTCTCCTGCTAGACCACCGCTGTGTTTCAACTTCTAATAATGAAGGAACTGGAGGCCTCTACGCGGTCAAGGATCTCCGCATTAATCTACAATAAGAGATACTTCTGGGCAATGCTTTGAGCAGTTGAATGTGCGTGATTACCAGCAAAGTGAAAAATGTTTCTACTGGGTATGTTGTAAATTTATTGTTTTGAGCAGTAGAGTGGTTGTGGTAAGACTAAACCAGCAAAATGTAACTGTTTCAACTGATAATGTCAGAAATCTATTGTGTTTGAGCAGTTGTGTCTGCGCAGTGAGACTAAATCAACGAAGTGTGATAAATATTTTTACTGCACATGTGCCAACATGGTAAAGAAATAAATGGTGACTTGTTTGGTGGACGTCGAAAGAACAATGTATTAAACAGAAACAAATGATGATGTGACCAAAGGACAATTACCGTAATGAAATAAATGGTGACGTGTCCATTGCACATTTCAGCAATCTTTATGCCATGCGAGTTGGCTCTAAGCCCAATCATTTTTCTACTGTGACATACGCGTTTCAATAATTTGTCGCAACAAATATACTTTTCCACTATGCCACCCTCTTTTAAAAAAAATGCCTCAACAAATATACTTTTACAAAATGCAACTTTTTTTTTTCAATAAATTGCCCCAACAAATATACTTTTTCACTATACCAATCACTTTTTCTCGTGTCCCCCCCCACCCAAATTCGGGACGTCAAAATTTTAGAATGGAAAGCTAGATTCCCCCCACCCCATATCTAATACAACCACCAATATTAAAAATGCGCTGTCAAAACTTTTAAGATATTTTTTCCCAAGTCCCATTCAACCACCAGCATTGATTGATTGGTTGGTTTGGGTTTTATGGCACAAGATCCAGAGTTGGCTATGCTGCGCCAAACAAGGCGGTAAAAAACAAAATGCCATTAGCAATAAAACCAGTTAAATTCGCGACTCCATGAAAACATCATTAAAAACCATGATAAATATAAGTAAAAAATCAGGAAAGACAGTATCATATTTAAAAGACAAATGTAGGGTTTAAAAAAGAATTATTAAGACGAAATATACGATTAAAAATGTAAACATAAAAAACCTTAAATTATTTGTTCAAAGTTAATGTAAAAGCGGCGTAATGTGCATGGCGCATGGTTAAAATATTAATTGCAATGATATTTTAAAAACAAATCAGTCAGAAATCTTCTCAGTATTATTTCATATCATCATCTCGTTGTATTCAACTATATCGCTAGCGACTAAAAAATTTATAAAGATTGATCAAATATTAATGAGAAACAAAAAGAGCCTAAGTCACTTATTTAACATTCAGGATTGCTAATTATGTTAAGCGAGTGGTAATAAGGATGAAGACAGATTACCCTGATTATCGACTTTTTCCCCGTATAGTCGAAGTCTTGCAAGGTTTCAAAACTTTTATTTTTATTTTTTCTGTCAGCATTTTAGAGAATCCTGAAAAGTAGAAGCGTGTTCCTGACATATTTCTTTAACAAATTTTTATGTTTCCATAGCTTGTTGTTGAAATAATTTGTGATTTCCTCATTTGTAATGTAATTAGAAGTAGAGGCATATTTTACTTTGGAAGAATATAGGTCTTCCTTCGGAACGCGATAAAGTGTCCGAGCTTCTATAAAAGAAAGTCTTAAATTGTAAAAATTTTTCCTCGGCTTTACGTTTAGGACAATTAATGTCAGCGGCCTTATATGCTTCACTGCAATTGATACATTTCGGTATTTGTTCTGTACATGAGTGAACAGGACGATTAGCGCTGCAGAATTCACAAACAATGGGATTTTTATAATTAGATGTAGGTTGAGTAAAAGAGTGACAATGACGGTATTCACGGGGTTTATCATAAAATAGAAATATTTTTTGTTGTGTAAGCCATAAACTAAACTATTCTGGTTTATCTAGATTGTATCCAATATAGAAATTAAAACCGGTGTGGTAAATGTCGGTGTTACTCGTTTCCTGCAAATCGCTTTAGTTCTATGACAGAGATATTATTTTCCTCTTCCAATTCTGATATGAGATCTACAATTTATACGTTTGTAGGAATGTTATGAAGCAGAATCGGGAAATCTTTTCTGGGTAAAGTGATGCTTTGACAGGAACTCCCATAATGACCTTTATGTTTGCTAATTTTCTTGCGGTATCATAGTGAGAAGTAGAAAGAGTTAATTTGTCTTGTCGGGTGATACGTATATAATCAATATATTTGAAGGTGGTTACTTTAGATGATGCTTTCCTTTAGAACTCTGGGATGAGCTTTTTGTATCGAGCCATTTGGAATCTCAAATAGAATAAGAAAGAACGCGTGCAATTTTCATATGCAATTTGTAATTTTGAAATTATGTATCGATGAGATATAAAAGTGAGATCTACTTTGGATGCATATTCCATGATATTAGGATTTAAATCATTTTCAGTCATATCAAAACTCTAAGGAAGCCCACTCTGAGAATTTGGCCTTCTTGGCTGCTTTAAAGCATTAACAAAAACGTGAAGGAAAAGAAAATAATAATAAATAAATAAATAAATACTGGTGACTTACCTGAAAGGGAAATCAAACTAAAACTCAAATAACAACGAAAACTTTGCAATACGAACCCAAACCAAACAAGAAGATAAATCGAGATACTCGTCGCTAAATTCCCTCAAATGCAGTCCAAGTCGAACCTTTTTAATGACAGCAACTCACAATCCTTCTACCAGCCCACCAACTTCTCAACACGACTAGTCCCACCGAATTATACTAGCAACAAAGTAAAAATGTTTGTTTACTAATATCAAACGCATAGAATTGTGGTTTGGTTTGGTTTGTCGCTCTACGGTCATCTTGTGCACACTTTGGCCTAAACAGACCGGGACCTACAGTTTAACGTGGATTCCGAACCACAAACAAACATGCATGCCACCGCCAGGATTCGAACCTGAAACCTGGGATACCAAAGGCCAGAGCGCTAGCTACTTGGTCACCAGGCCGCCATGGAATTGTGGGAGAGAATGAAGAATCATGGGGAAAAGTGAACAGGTTACACATACCTGCAATGTGGCTCGTCAAAAATTTATTATGTTCCATTATATTACAGAGTTCGGTTGTTTTCTAACTATTTCTACGTCCCACAGAAATAGTTAGAAAAATTTATTTTGTTAAAAAATATACTTTTCTGAACGTTTACTTTTGTATTTTAATAAACCAGCATGAAGTAAAATGTAATTTTAAATTTTAACGAATGTAAATGATTTTAGTAATTTTTTAAAAATATTCTGTACGCGAGATTTTTTTTTGCAATTAATATATTTCAAATACATATAATCTCTGAAAATCATACAAATTTATCACAATTATAATATAATTGTAAAAAAATTTATAAAAAAAATAAATAAAAGAACTTTTAAGAATGCATAAACTTCATTCATTCAATCATATTCCACACATTCCAAATACTTAAAGAAAATAAATAAATAAATAAATTCACCCTGTTATGCTTATTCAATGAAATGAAGTGATTATAATTTTCCTTAATCATCGAATACAGAAATAGAGAACTCAGAATTAATGAAATGCAGCAATCCAATGCAAGAAAGTTTTTAGAACTAATAACACGTAAGGAATTTTCCACCATTGTCTTTATATACACTGAAGTGACAAAAGTCTATGCAAATTTTCAGATGGCAGTAGCATCGCGTAGAACAGGTATAAATGCGCAGTGCTTTCGCAGAGCTTTATTTCTGTTCAAGTTATTCATGTCAAGAGGTTTTGACGTGATGATGACCGCACGACGGGAATTAACAGACTTTGAACGCGGAATGTTAGTTGGAGCTAGACGCATGGGTCATGCCATTTCGGAAATCGTTAGGGAATTCAACATTCCCAGATCCACTGTGTCAAGAGTGTGCCGAGAGTATGAAATTTCAGGCATAACATCCCACCATGGACAGCGTAGTGGTCGACCGCCTGCACTTAACGACCAAGACCGACGACGTCTGCAAAGAGTCGTAAATTCTAACAGACAAGCAACACTGCGTCAAATAACCGCAGAAATCAATGTGGGACGTACAAGGGACTTGTCTGTTAGAACTGTGCGGAGAAATTTGGCTTTCTTGGGCTATTCCAGCAGAAGACCGACTCGAGTGCCTTTACTGACAGAACGAAATCGCTTGCAGCGACTCTCGTGGGCACGTGAGCATATCGGTTGGTCCCTAGATGAATGGAAAACCGTGGCCTGGTCCGATGAGTCACGATTTCAGTTGGTAAGAGCTGATGGTAGGGTTCGAGTGTGGCGCAGACCCCACGAAGCCATGGACCCAAACTGTCAGCAAGGCACTGTTCAAGATGGTGGTGGCTCCGTAATGGTGTGGGCTGTTTTTTCATGGCATGGACTTGGTCCTTTGGTGCGACTGGACCGAACATTGACTGGAAATGCTTATGTTCAGCTACTTGGAGATCACTTGCAGCCATTCATGGACTTCATGTACCCAAACAACGATGGGATTTTTATGGATGATAATGCGCCATGTCACCGGGCCACAACTGTTCGCGATTGGTTTGAAGAACATTTTGGACAATTCCAACGAATGATCTGGCCACCTAGATCTCCCGACATGAATCCCATCGTGCATTTATGGGACATCATCGAGAGGTCTGTTCGTGCCCAAAATCCTGCACCATCAACGCTTTTACAATTATGGACGCCTATCGAGACAGCATGGCTCAATATTCCTGCAGAAGACTTCCAACGACTTGTTGAGTCCATGCCACGTCGAGTTGCTGCACTTCGCCGGATGAAAGGAGGGCCGACATGATATTAAGAGGTATCCCATGACTTTTGTCACTTCAGTGTAAGTCATGTAAGGTTTAAAAAAATATATATCTAAAGGCTTTTAAGAAATAAATATAGTAATTTATAAATATCAAATAATATAAAAAATATTTCTTTAATTTATCAATGGTTTATTCAAAATTAAATTTTCTAGAATTTTAACAACAATATATTGGATTACCAATATAATACTAAGAGTTTGTTTACTTAAAGATTAAATAGTTTCTTCTTTTAATAACAAACAAGTTGGTATAGTATGGTCAACTTTTATTTGATAGAAAAATAGACACTGATACAATTTTTGATAGGAATTTTTCCTTCACCTTTTTTTACCTCTTGTGAGTCTAGTATAAAAAGAAATTCTTGTGGCAATCTGCGTAATTATCAATCTCAAATAAATCTTTACATCACTAATCTTATATTGCAACATTACCTTATAAGTAAGTCTATTAGAATCATAAGACAGAATAGCAGAAAAATAATAATTTCCCATTTTGTTGAAAAATAAATGCACATCTTGCAATAATATACACTCATGTCCATAAATTAAGGATAATGAAGTTCAGGAAAAGAAAGAGACAGAAGCAAAACAAATTTGACTTATTTGTAAAGTCTATTTATTAGACAAAAGGTAAAGAGCAAAAAAGATACTATATGTTTGACATAATTAATAAAAATTGCGATTTTTACTCCCTGGAGCAAATTTCAAAAAAGAACCTATTTACAAAAAACAGTATAACATTGTTAATATGGAGTATGTCTCCCGGACGATGCAATACAGGCCTTACAACGCCTAGGCATGCTGAGTATCAAATTATCAATCTGATCTTGGGGAATATTACACCACTCATCAAGCAATGCCCTCCGAAGTTCCGGTTGACAGGTGGGAGGTTGTTGACGGGCTGCAATTCGTCGGCCAAGCATATCCCACACATGCTCTATTGGATTCAAGTCCGGTGAGTATGCTGGCTAATCCATACAAGAGATATCCTCCAATTGAAGGCATTCGTTTACAATGTTTGCACGGTGAGGACGGGCGTTGTCATCCATAAACAGAAATTCAGCACCCATGGCGCCCCGAAACAAACGTACATGTTGTTCCAGAATGACATCCGGATAGATGTGGCCTGTCATCGTTAGAAATATTTCATGCAGGTCAGTTCTGGAACCAAGAATAATTCCTTCCCAAACGAGCCATCCTGCACCACCGTAACGGCGTCGTTCAATGGTGTTCTCTTGGTGGTAACCTGGCGCTCTCCATATGAAAGTCCGGCGAGAATCAGACTGCAAACTAAACCTGGACTCGTCGGAAAACATCACACCAGACCACTGTTGCGGTGTCCACAATGCATGCTCTCTACTCCAGGTTAATCGCAGGCGACAGTGAGTTGCGATAAGTGGAACACATCTGACAGGCCTACGAGCATATAAACCAATGTGCCCTAAGCGTCTGTACACGATCTGCCTTGAAATTGTCGTACCAGTAGCTGAAGAGAGCTGACGGGACAGGTCTGATGCTGTGCTCTGTCTGTTTCTTTTGGCAGTAACTGCTAAATACCGGTCCTCATTCGGCGTTGTAACTCGGGGACGACCTGTGCTGTAACATCTACTCCCATTACCATCATCTTGGAATCGTTGCCAAAGCCTGGAGAGGACACTCTGGGCGATTCCAAGTTCCTCGGATACTTCCAGCTGAGTACGTCCCCATTCCAGTCGTCCGATAATTTTACCACGTAAAAAATCATCCAAATGCTTCCTTTGTGCCATAACTATGCGGTTATTGCACTGAAATGCTTTTAAAGCGCTTGTGAACAATTTTACTTCTTTGCCACCATTCCTTATATACCGCTCTCTTACACTCTCGTCATTGTGACGTACTATCCGCGCCATCTGGTAGTTTCCTGTAATTTGCATATTCTTCTTCAAGATGTGTGTGATAATTCTACAGGTGAAATTTTTATTTTAGAGTTCAATTTCTGTGTGATTCTGAATTATCCTTAATTTATGAACATGAGTGTATATCTTAATTACTTATATATTTTTGTATGCTTAAAATCGGTAACACAAAGTTTTTTTTTTAAATTTACAACAAATTTTTAGTTTAACAACTAAAATAAAAATAATTTATTAATTTAGAATAATTTCAATGCTTTATTTCTTTCATACATTAAAAGAAAACTTTTACATGAAGTTTCAAAGCATGGAAATGAAAACAAATATGCATACACAAAAATGTTATTGAGCTCTCTTTTATTAATGTAAACATTTTTTTATTTTGTTTTCTTTAACTAACTTTCAACTTAAAAGTACTATTTATCAACTTTTTATTTTTTCTTTGACATTATTTAAATCATAAATTTAAATGTTATAAAATCAATATTTTGGTCAAAAATCACATTTTAAAGGTGTTTGTTCGTGTACCTTAAAATGTTTTTGCAGTAGAACCTGCAAAAACTAAACGTCATCAGTAATATAATTTTTTTTATAGATTACATTGACGTCATGCTACTAAAGTAAATATGGATATCTATAAAAGATCATGTAAATGAATTGAAGTATCATAAGGAAAAATTGAGGTAACATCTTTGAATACTCCAAAATGAATTAAGGTAAAAATAATTTTTCTAATATAATGGTTTTTTTTTTATTATTATTAAAAAGGTTGCAAAATGTTCTTTGTTAAGACTGTCAGTGTTTGGAGGTAATTAAATAATTTAAACACTAGCAGTCTTAATATAGAAAATTTTGTTTATATCATCATAGCAGATTTTTATATATTAGCAGAAATATTTTTTCAATGTTTGGTTTCACAAAATATTCTTGTCAGTGTTTGAAGTCAAACAATGTATGCTGAATGCAATTATTAATTTTTTAAGTTAATCATTTAATCGTATTATTTATTATCTTCTTCGACAGAATTCAAATTCTATTTTATTCAAACAAAATTTTTTAAATAAAAATATAAATGTGTAGAATAACAAGTACAAAATAGAATGGTAAAAGATGGGTTTAAAATATAAATAACAAGTGTAAAATCAAATAAGAAATAGCAAGTATAATGTTTTATAATTAAATGTAAATAAAAATAATTTTAATTAAACACATATAAAATTCATATGTATATAGATTGTGTTTTGAATGAACACAAAATGTATAAACAATTTAAAGAAACAATAATTCAATGTAAATAAAATGGTATTTTGAATAAACACAAATTAAGTTTTTTTTTTATAATACTTGTTAAATATAAAAAGTCTTTAAAATGAATACTTTAAATAAATGAACAATTTGAATGATGTGTTACTACAACATGTCTATGCTCAAAATCAGTTTTATTTACTAAATTAATTTATTATGTTTTACTAAATTAATGTTAACTTTTTAACTGTAAGTTCATACTCAAACATTTCAACCACATAAGTATATAATATTGTAATTTTCTACAAATTTGATTAAATTAATTTCATTTTTCTTTCTAAGTACAAATATATATTTCTATTTATTGTAACCTTTTCAAAAATTAACCCTTTAAATTATTGTCAATTTCTAATGTTTTTAAATACATTTTATCTATTACTTATTATAGTTGTATAAAAAACAAATATTTTTTGGGAGTTCAACTAATATAAAAAAATATGTGTTGAAACGTGGAGATTGGGTAAAATGTTTGTAAGTATTTATTAAATGATATATTGTATATTATACTTAATATTTTTATCTTTGCATGATAAATAATAATTATAATAAAGTAATTATTATTTATTACTTCATTGAAAAATATTTTTAAACTGTACCCAAAAGTAAAATGGTTGAAATTTCTTACAAAAAAGCTGCTTCATGGATTTGGATGGAAAAAATGCTGCTGGAATTAACTGCCCCATTAATCTTTAATTTAGAAAAATGAAACATAGGCAGAAACATATCAACTACAGTATTTTACATTTGGCAGTATTATTTTTCAGTTCATCTAAAATGCAACATTATGGTAAAATTTATGTTATATGTTATCAGAAATGTTGCACACATTATTCATACATTCCTGGTTATGTAATTTGTATATTTTTTCCTTGTTAATCATTTAAATGTCCTTTTATAACCATGTTTTATGGTATTTTCAAAGGTATTAAAAACTTCTTTCATAATGCTGCATTTTGTATGGCTAGCAACATAATTTTAAGTATTCAATTGCGATTGCTTAAGTTGTAAACCTAAAAATTTGTGTTTTAGAAAATGCATACACAGAAGTATACAACATATACAAATAAAGTCCTACACATAAAATTTTACAAGTTATGGTGCTGCCATCTAAAATTGTACTAATTTAAATAAATAAAAAAATGAAAGAACTTCAAATAAGAACACTCTTCAAATAGAAAAAAAATGTTTTATTCTGTACAAATACCAATTATTTTCATTAGTGAAAAGTGAATTTTTCCTTTTGAAAAAAATTACAATTTCTTATTTACAAGTCCAAATTTAACATAATTTAAAACATAATACATAAGAAAAAGGAACTTTAATATAATTAGCATGCACTTTTTATTTTTCAGTAAATGCTTGAGAAAAGATTAAACGACATCCCAATATTTTCATTATCAAAGAAATCAATTTTCTACAAGAATGCAAATTTTAACAGTGTTTTATACAGTTAAATGTAAACATGAAAGATCTTTTTGGAATTTCTATAATTTTTTACAAAAATTTCTAACACTATGCATGTGCAACACCCAATGAATTAATTGTATTTTTTTTATTAAACAATAGAGGGAAAAAAAATTATTTTCATGATAAATATACAAATTTCACAATAATTTTCATTTTATTCTAAATAAAATAAAAGAAATGAAAATTTTAGAAAATTACTGTAAAATACTAACAAAAAGAGATAACTTTAAATAATTCTTATCTTTATTATTTAATACTTTCTTAAAATATGTTGGATACATTAATAATAATGAAAAAAAATAATAAAACACTTTAAAAAGTATTCAAAATGTTATTTTTTATTATATTTAATGTTAAAAAGCACTAAAACGACATCAATTTTTTAAAAAAATAAATAAGTTATTTCTGAAATATTTGTTGTTTATTTTTTCTTAATTTTACACATTAAAATTAGTAAATCTTGAAATTAAGTAGTTCTTTTATAAATATTGATTGATAAACAATTTCTCACTGATTTATTATTCAAAAGTAAATAATATATAATTAATATATTAATATTTATTGATAAACTAACTTACAATACTACAAAAAAATATTGATGCATATATAGCAAACTACCAGAAGAACCTAAATATTTGATATCTCCTGGCTCGACTATGCAACATTTTAAATGGTTTATTACATTTCCGAAACATATTAAAAATATAAGAAGAGTATATAATGCAATTTTAAAAATGGTGGGTCTCAAAGCTTACATGAAACATCTCTCAGGTAATTTTTAAAAGCAGATAAAATATATAAAAATTTTATAAAATAAAAAAGCATCAAATTAGTGAAAAAGGTGATATCGATGACTGGATTATATCATGAACTTTTAAATAAAAATTTAAGATATAAATGTTTATAGAAAGATGCTTTTCCTTGAATGGTTAGCTTTTGCAAAGTGTGAAAACGTTTTCCATAAAGATACTGCAGAAATTTTGTACACACCCAAAATTTTCCAGAACTGGATTTATTTGATAATTTTCATTCTAAACAAAGTTATTCATTTTCTTATTAAAGTATGTTTGAAAAAAATCACCAATGTAGTGCTAACAATGCATATATGATATCGTTAACAACAAATGAATCGATTAAAAATTATTATAAGACACAATAACAACAATAAAACCTGCATTTTTCATTAATGAATACAAATTTCACTGTTAGGCACCAAACATAACTGTACAACAGCTTAATAATACATTTTGTTCTCTACTCAAGAGAAACTACATTAGGAACAAAATATAAGCTAAGAAAAATTGCTTTTCAATCATATACATAATCTGTTCAAACAGCAATAAACTTTATGTAAATTTCACGTTATTTCTTCAACAATAAGAATACTTTAAATACCTCCCTATGTTTCATTCAATTAGATGATTTTTCTGCTCCAGAATAAGATTTTGAGTGTTGCTTCACACAAGAATCAAATCTCAATGAATGAATTATTTAGATCATAAGAACCGAAAACAAATATTTCTGATGTCGAAATACATGGTGAGCCATTAACGACGTTTAAAATTTTAAGGTGTAATTGCCTTCACTTTGACATTAGATCCATTTGAGCTTTGAAGTTTATCCCTTTTGGGTAGAGTTTCATGAGACTCGAGCATTTGCAGCTTGCTTTTTGCGGAAAAAAGAAGAAAGCAAACATCATAATGATAAAGATTCCCATTAGCACTGTTACAACAATTCCAACTATGGCACCAATAGATAATCCTAAAGAAAAAAGTGCATTTAATTACAAATAAAAGAAATCTGACCATGTAAATATAATATTCTATAAAATAATATTATTTAATTTTTACTTCAAGTTACACACACAATATTTGCTTCAAAATTTTTGAAGAAAGATCAAATCCTGAAGATAAATGCTTTAACTTTTAATCATTAAATTTTATTGTATTTTTTCTGTATATAATCTACAATCATAATTTTCAGCAGTAAAAATAAAATGATATCATAAAATCTGCAAAATGAATTGTGTCTTTTTGCATTAATATTATGTTTTAAACATACCAAAGAATTTTTGATTTTATTTCTGTAGTTGGAATCTTAAATGAAAACAATACCTTTTCTGGTTTTAAGAGCATATTTGGTGCAAAAATAATACATGCACTCAAAAAAAATACATGCAAAAAAAAAAAAAAAAATACACAATAATTAAAATGCTTTTTATTGGACAAAAAAAAAATTACAATACTTATTTTGAGTGCATGATACTCTCGCTAAAAAATTCAAGTTAAATTACTATAGTATTATAAAAATATATTTTAAAACTATCTGGAATTACAATATTATATACATATTAGTATGTGGTAACCCCACTAAAAAAAATAAAGTTAAATTATTATAGTATTAATTACATTAGTATGAATATAATTTAATTAAAAAAATTAAATACATTTAAAAACTATTTATGTTAGATAAAAAATTATCAAAGTTATAATTTCTGTTTTTTTAAATAATAAAATTATGAATTTAAACCAATTGTAATATAAGTAGAAATATAACTTACTCATACTATATGGATTTATCCCATATCCATATGGATGTGGAATATGCATCACTGAAATAAAATAAATTTAATCGAAATTTGTATAAATATATATTTGTGTTAAAACACTGACAATTGTAAAGAATATTTTGCATTTATCTGAAACTAATTAACATAAATCTTTAGAAAGATAACAATGCATTATTACATATAGATGAATCTAAAACATTAGAAATAATTATAACTTACTATTACACATCATTTCCTCTAAAATAATCAAAAATTAACATACATTTTTTAAAAAATGTATTTTTTTAACTTTCTGTTAATATTTATAAACAAAATCATTTTAAGAAATAATTCTTGTTAATAAAATAGAAAATTTTATGTTAAGATTGTTAGTATTTGAAAATAATTTAATATTGCAAAGATTTTCAACTTACTATTATTTAAAACAAAAGAAAAATATTAAAATTTTAATATATAAGAATAAATAGAAGTATTGTATAAAAATTAAAACTTACACATCGTAAGTAATCTGTTACCTGAAATAAAAATTTTTTTTTAACAAGGAATAATATTAGGATTGTTAATAATTGTACTGTTTATTTCTAAACACTTACTTGAAATAGAAGTATAGTATAAAATAGAAATAAATAGAAGTATAGTATAAAATTTATAACTTATTTCCATCTGAAATAAAAACAAATTAATTTAACTATATGTTTTTTAAAAAATATAGTTTGCAATGTTTTCATTGCCAAATTAATTGCAATATTTCCTTCTATAACTTCTCCCAGATTTTGATATAAAAGAAAACACATCTTGAAAATTTTATAAACACAATCATTTCTCAAAATGAATTTTATTAAAAATAATTTGTTTTTACTATTTTGTATGTTAAGATTAAAATAATAAATACTAACAAAGATTTTTAACTTACTGTTATTTGATCCAGTAGTTTGTCTATTGCTAAAATAAAAAAAATAATGAATTAAAATTAATAAAATTTGTAATAATTAATATATCTCAAAAAAAATAATAAAATTTGTAAGAATTAATATATCTCAAAAATAATAAAATTTGTAAGAATTAATTATATCAAAAACATTAAAGAAATTTTAAAAATAATAATATTCCATACATTAAATATAAACACTTCTAAAATCTTATTACTGTTCTTAGTTTTAAAAAACTCGACTATAAAAGTATTTGATTGCATTAAAATCAAGAATTTTAAAAAAATAATATTTTGTCTAAAAAAATATTAAATGATTTCTATTTCTATAATCTTATTACAATTCAATAATTAGTATTATAGAAATTAAACACTATAAATGTATATAAATAATAATAATAATATTATACCTAGTTAGTTTCTAACTATTCTTTAGTGATTTCAACTATAGTTATTAAACACTAAATTTTTCACATAAATTGTTTAAAATAATACAAAAATGAAGAAGTTTTTTTTTTTTTTGTTTTTTTTTAATATTTTGAAAACATTTGATTGCAGTTCTTTCTTCGTCTATCATTACCGTCCAACTATAAAGATTTGTTTATCTTTATAGTTGGAGTGCTTGGGAAGTTTTGAATCTTCAATGGTACCATGTGATCTTCTATATAAATGATATATATAAATAATAATAATATACCTAGTTTCTAACTACTCTTTAGAGATTTTAACTATAGTTATTAAACACTAATTTTTCCACATAAATTGCTTAAAATAATAAAAAAAATGAAGCTTACCGTTGTTTTTTTTATATATATTTCGGAAACATTTCCCTGTTTTTTCTTTATCGACCATTCCCGGCCAGCTTGGATATACAAAATAACGCAATGCTTGGGAAGTTTTGAATCTTCAATGGTACCATCTGATCTTCTATATAAGGATATATATAAATAATAATAATATACCTAGTTTCTAACTACTCTTTAGAGATTTTAACTATAGTTATTAAACACTAATTTTTTCACATAAATTGCTTAAAATAATAAAAAAAAATGAAGCTTACCGTTTTTTTTTTTTAAATATATTTCGGAAACATTTCCCTGTTTTTTCTTTATCGACCATTCCCGGCCAGCTTGGATATACAAAATAACGCAATGCTTGGGAAGTTTTGAATCTGTCAATGGTACCATCTGATATTTTTTTTCTAAAATACTTCTGTCTTGATCTTTCTTAATCTATCATTGCCGGCCAACTATAAAGATAAACAAAATAAAACAAGTGCTTGCTAAGATTTGAATCTGTCAATGGTACCATCTGATCTTCTATATAAGGATATATATAAATAATAAGCAATATAAAGGCATTTACGGAAATATTCCTCAAAATTAGACGGTGAAATAAATAAAATAATTTCTTTTAGATAATTATACCAATATAAAAAAAAGAAAGATATTACATGAAATTGAATATTTTAATGAAATTTACCATCTTTTTATAATCGTCAAATTTTAGAAAGAGGAAATCAGGAATTGTATAACATGATCTATTAATTTTGTGCTTTAAAAAGAATATTAGGTCTTAAATTATTTT